>JAMZAV010003630.1:0-64547 GCA_024449915.1 Sweltsa coloradensis | reverse complement strand
AAAAGAGTTTTTCGAGGGGGATTGGACTCTTCAAAGGACGTGGTTTTTGGCGTACCTGGACTACGGACCGGGACGGGAGGGATATTTTGTAGTTTTCGTGGGGAGTGGGACCTCCTTTCCCGTAGATGTTAGGGTATTTTTGGGGAAGACGGATGGGGGGAAAGCTTTCTCTTTCCATGACTGTAGTCTATTTTCTTTTCGAAAGCCCGGGGGGTTTATTTATAAAGTACTTTCTTTTTAATTTTTGGTGATTGTTATACGAGTTGCAAAATTTAAAAATGTAAATTTTAATGGGAATCAGACTTAACCACACCTGCTTTGAGGCACCCCCAGCCCCTACTCAAATTTCCTTGTCACCCACCTCCCACCTGTCCTAGCCTCTAGCCCAGTCACTTTTTCCTAATTCCTCACCTTGAATGTCATCACACCAGGTACCTTTACACAAAATTGCTGACTGATCACATCCAAAACGTAAAGTAACTGAAAGGGAAGGAGCTTGCTAACCTCTGGCACTTTGCCAAAAAAACCTAACTTGCTGTTTTATAATTAATAGGCCAAATAAAATTACATTACAATCCAAATACAAAAATTAAAAATACAATTAATAATAATCACTACACAATGACTGTTAAAATGTAGTGAAAACCAAAATGTAAAATGACTTAATAAAAAATTAAAACTAAACCAAAAACATTAGTATAACCCACTTACTACATAACCAGTCAACCCTACATGGTTTGTTGGCCTGGGCCCCTACTTCATTTTGCAAAAATAAAAAAAAATAGGCCGGGGCCACCCCACTGGCCTAAATTCTAATCTTATAGGCCCTAGGCACTACCCACGTAATATTTTACTTTGTTAAACTTTGAAGGTTTAAAATTTAAAAATTTAAAAATTGGATCCCAATTGAAAAGACACTTAAATTTTGCAAAAAAACTGCAATACCACCAAAAAACCAGCTACTAAGACCCTCCGGTTTTATGCACTTGGCGATGATATCGCTGGGGCGTTTTTTGCGGGGATACTAAATAACTGCTTGTAAATCACACCGAGTTACAGATGAAATCGCTGTCTAAGACCGCAATATAAAAAAATTTCCTCAAACCAAGAGGAGTGCCTTGTGAGACAAGGTTTTTTTATAATATGCTCGTTTTCCCCGTGTTTGGGGTGCTATGGATTGCCCCCGGGAAAGCTTCAGTCCCCCGGTTTCCACAAAGTTGGATAAAAAGAAAGTGTTGTGGTAAAAAAATTCCCCAAGTCGTCTCTAGAAATCTAAGCTACGAAATAGTCCCCGGTATAGGGGCTATGAATTTTTTATCACCGCTTACTTACTTGGTAAAATATGTTTTTAACGACTCATTTAATTTTCAGTTCCGTTTTTTTTGTATCTGTATTAAATGTTCACTAAAATAACGCATATTTACTTTTACTACCGTGGTACAAATACTTGTACTTGTCCGTAGGTGGAGAAAACGCTAAATACTTCAGGAACCGAAAGGGGTATTTTTCCCATAAAGTTAAAACTATTGGGATGAAAATTTAAAATTTTGGGGGGTATTGGGGCAAGTTGGCCGGGGTCATCTCATGACCCCCTATTTTCAACCCCTCTGCTATAAAAGCTCGACTTTGAGGCAGGTCACAGGGGAGACTCTTTGCTCGTTGCCGACAGGGGTTATGATTGTCGCCCAATAGATCTTCCATTGGGGAGCCCGTACTCGACAAAGAGTTATTTAACGAATCACAGAAGAGGACTGGGAAACCCGGGTTGAAAAAAATAGGGGGTTTGGAAAAAAAGGTTTCCGATATTTCCGCGGGTTGCGCGTATCTTTGACCATGCAATGGCAATAATTTTTAACTGCTTGTTGCATAACCCGCTTGCGGCGAGACGAAGGGGGCCCCACCACAAGCCCCCAAAACCCCCCCATTCAACTTAATTTGGGAAGATGATGACCCCGTTACCCAATCCTCGACGGGGCCCAAAATGAGGGGGGTGATCGTGCCCTTTTCAAGACTGTTTCATGACTACTTTCAAGGTGTGTTAATGTTAAAATCCATTTAGAAAAATTTTTGCTACGGCGTGAAAAAAATTTTTCATTTCATTTATGAAGGCCTACTTTTTTTAAAATTTTTAATTTTTTTTTATGAATATATTTCCTAGCTATGGATATCCCAGTATTTGTAACAATATTTTTATTTTATTTTTACAGTTTTAAGCTGTTTTGAAACGGGGAAAAAAATGTCATAGTAACATTTCATCAAGAATCGAAGCTGCATCAATGCCAAAAAACCAAAAACCCAAACCGTACCTTAATTGGGGCATATAAAAACCTGTAGAAAATAGGTCTATGCCCTAATTTTAAATTTTTGATTTCTAGTGGACTGAAATCTAATAAAAATACTAGTAGCTTATTACATTATCCCATAAATTATGTATAATTTATAAAAAAAGTGGGTTGACACGTCTCTAGCCCTTAGAGAAATACCTCAGAAGTCGGCTGAGGGGAGATGGGCGTTTGGGCGCCCTTCGTTCTAAAATTTAAAAACCGGGAAAAGTCGAAAAGGGAACATAGAATTTTCTCGGCAAAGAGAAAAGCGTAATAAAAATCATATAAAGTCAATTTAATATAAAGTGATACCACGAACCTAAAACGGGCGCAAGAAAAAACTGGGGGGGGGTACCCCCTTTACAAGAAGCGACGATAGAAAGAAAAAAAGTTCATGCAGTCAAACTAGCAAATGGCCTATTCTAAATTTTAGTTTAAAATTAGCTTTATGGTATATAATGGATAGTATAATTTATCTGTAGATGCACACTTTGAGTGTACACAGCAGCAAATAAAGTTATGATGACTGAATGTTTTTTGTACACTTTTTTTAAAGAAGCGCATACCAAAAGCTTTTTTAAAATGATGCATCTACCCCCCTCTTAATGATTAATTCCGCAGCCCACCTTTTTAAACTTGATATCTATTCAGCTGCCTCAACATGAAGCTTGTGAGTTCTTCCTCTCTGTTTTTTTTGTGTCTGTGTTTCGCCTACGTAGTTGCTCTTTGGTCTTCAAAAAGTCATTTTTTGTTCCCCTAATGTAATAAATTTCCTGTCGCTGGGTTCCTGTTGTTACCTTTTCCCCCTCCACGCAGGCTTTAGCTTGGGGGGTTCGGGCCATTTTGGTTTTGGAGTTTTTGTTCTCCTTTCCTTTCAATTTTTTTGTTGTTTCATTAGGGTTTCATCCTGGGCCCAGGGGCCCATGGCTTCATCCTCATTGAACCTCACAACAGTATCAGGGTTTCACTCTATATCAATTTTTTGACCGTTGTCTAAAACGACTTCATCCTTTTTGGTTTTAAGAGGCATAAACACTGTTTCCTCAACGCTGGGATTCCACCCCGCCCAAGACTGTCTAACTCGTTCAAAATCTCTGTAGTGACAAATGAAAAATCTTGTCTACTCAAAAGGTTTTCATCGATGAAGATTCATTTCTGTGCTTCCTGGTTGGATGAGTAGGCCTAGGGCTCGGCATAGTGTTTTTCCCCTTTCTAGGCTGGCATTTTTTTTCCCTAGTTTTTCCGAGGTGGGTGTTTATTTGTTTTATTTGTGAACTATAAAATGTCCTTTTTCTGATTGGTGATTTATCTTTAAAAAGACGGAATTGCTGTCATAGGGTTTTTTAATCCCCTTTCCCCCAAAATGGAATAGCCCCTTATCTTTTCAAAATTTTTGTGTCCATTTTTGGGTTCTCGTCCCCCCCACTTTTGGGTTGGGTACAACTCAACTAGTCCACCTCCCGTTTTAAGAAATCGGCTTTTCTCCATCGCCCCGGGTTTTCTAATATTCTCTTGATTCTCAAATTTGTTTTGAAATGGAAGCACTTCTAGGCGAGGGAAAAACACTCGCATTAAAAATTTGTCCCCAATTTTGAAAAAAAACCCCGGTCCTTTTCTTTTTCTATTCACAGCCCCTCAGTTTTTTATTTTGATACATTTTTTGTATTTTTTAAAAAAACCTTAAAATTTTTGGTGAAATACCTTGCGAATTTTCCCCCAGTCAAATTTTAAAGTGATTACTAAAAACTTTCTTTATATACGGGAAGTAGGAGGTCCTTTCATTGGATTTTCCCTCATTTAAAATGCATTTTTTTCATTCCCCCCCTTGTGAGAAGGAAAACCTTTTTTTTGCTTTTTTTTTGCAATGGGAAATATCACTTTTTTTTAACCCGGATGAAAAAGTGGATTTAAAAAACAACCCTGGCTTCCGTTTTCCCGGTAGTTTTAACAATTAAAATATATCAAATTAAAAGCCAGATTTGAAAAAAACGGGCCTAAGAGATTTATTTTTGGATTGATGGTTAAGTCTAATATAAACTTTACCTTGAAAAATGTGAAAAAGTAGGGAAAACAAATTAAAAAAGAAAAGAAAATATGTTTTTTAAAATTTTCCCAATAATTTTAAAATTTTTTATCGGTAAATATTTATTTTAAAATCGGAATTTTCCAGATTAAAATAAAAAAAGCATTTTTTGGAAGGCTTTCCCCAGGAATTAATTTCTATGAATATGAAAACCAAAATGATTGGTGAAAAAATAAAATTAAACTGTAATATAAAGGGGAAAAATTTTTATTTTTACATTTTTTTTTGGTTATTTTTCTGTGGGGTTTTTTTGGAATGAAAAACCTTCAAAAGTTTTAAATTAAGTTTTTCTTTTTTTTGTTTTTCATTATTTTTTTAAAAAAATTTTTTCAAATATTTTTCGCCCAAATTTTGGGGCCCCCTTTTTGGAGTTTTTCCTTAGTTAAATTCCTTTTTACTTCTTGATCAGTTTGACATGCAAATATAAATAATTATATTTCGAAAATTTAATTAGATCAAGATTTTTTGAAAATTTACAAGATTTGAACAAGAAAAAGATTTGGTTTGTTTTCTTTTAAAATTTTTGATTTATCCCCGTTTCGTTTGATTTTTAAAACCTCATATTCGTTTATGGGGGTTTTTAAAACATAGTTTTTTTTTTTTCTTTTTTTCCTTTTTTAATTTTTTTCTTTTTTTCCTTATCTTTTTTTTTTCCCTTTTCCTTTTTCCCCCCCTTTTTTTCCATTCTCCCCCCCATTTTTTATTTGATTCATTCCAAAAGAAAATAAAATCATTTTTATTTGTTACCAAAATTGTTGTGTTTAAAGCATGTTGTTGTAATGCTACTATTCAAAAATTTCAAAATGTGGTTTTTTGTTGTTTTTTGCATCTATTAATTAAATTTTTTTTTGTTGTCCTTTTTGTAAATCAGTTTTTTTTTAAAATGAAGACCTAAAGACGAGAGAGATAGCCTTAAATAAAAAATAAATATATAAAAAAAAACCGAAACAGGTCTAGAGAAAACAACCCCCAAAAAGCTTGAGGCCTATTTCGTAAACTATTTTTTACTTTTTTTTGAATAACACGTCTGCATGACCAAAAAAGTCAACGACTATCAAACCCGGACGTGCTAATAAAATCAAATCTTTCCTCCCCAAAAAGTGCGTAAAAATTACAACCGACAACAACACAAAAGGACTCGCGTTTTTCCTAGAACAAGCTTTAAGACATTGGCCCCCAACCCTTTTAAACTAAATGTACGTACAAGCCTAGTCCTACAAAAAAGAAATTTTTTTTTTTAAATGCCCCACCACCAAGGATTTTTCTAACTTTCTTTCAACTTTCTAAATAAAATTTTACCGGCCCAGATTTTAGGACTTAGGATTTTTAATAAGGGGTTTCTCAAAAACCCTTAATGATTTTTTAAAAAAACTCAGGTAATTTATTAAGTTTTTTTTCATAATGTTGATGATGTGCTTCAATGGCAAAAATTCTCTAGAACCATGGGTGACAGTGCAGGAAAATTTGGCAAAAACGTCTAAGGCTAGGGGGGAAAATTTGCAGAAAGGTGAATCTTGCAGTGAAACAATCTGTAGTATTTTTAACGACTAAAAAGTCTAGACAACTTTAATTACTTTGGTAAGAATAGATTTGATTTGTAACAATAGAGATGTTAAAGGGTATTTTTTCGATATCGTACCATTTTGCCGAGTAAGTAGGTCCTATCGGTTACCAAACTTATATCCATTGCATTTGAATTTTGTAATTTTTAAAAAGGCCTAGTTTCTTATATGATCGAAATTTGGGTCGTTTTTAAGTGCTTGATGTTAGGGGTTTCAATCCTAGATTTTTTTAAGAGGGAATGGGACCTTTTGGGTTGCAATAGCAGCGGGGCCCCAAGAGCACCCCGACAAAAATATGAAAATTTGCAAAGTTGTCAAAAAACATACTAGACACCCTGGGGCCATAGATTTTTTCCAATTTTTGACTTAAATCAGTATAAAAAAATACGAATATGGTCTTTTTGGATTTTTTAAAAAAACAAAATTCGTAAAAACAAATTTAAATTTTTATAAATTTTATAAAAAAAATTTAAAAAAGGGTTTTTACTGTAGAGCCCTTTAAAAATCCACATTTATGACTTGTTTAAAATTTCAAAACCCCTGGGCGTCAGTTGGCCCGGGCAAACAAAATTTTGCCAAAACGCATTCCTATACTCTCTTAATAAATTTAATTGAAAAATGTTTTTAACCCTCACATCAATAATAGCATAAAAAGAAAAAGATCACTTGTCCATTTACCAGCATAGCGTCAATGTTCACCCAAACGGCATCCCCCGCCCTCTAATCTCCTGTTTTCTCCTCTTCCGTGTGTTCGTAGTCTCTCTTATTATGACCCAAAAAAACTATAGGTTATTTCGCTTCAGTTGTTTTTTAAAAACACTTTTATAGACAGGTTCAACATTTTTGGCAAATGGCCAACTTTTCTGAAAAGATTGTCAATTTTGTGAAGACAAACCCCAAAATGGGATTTTTAACTTCATTGGAGAACTAAAGGGGATGACTCCCAAGGCGGGAAAAAATAATCCACAGCAACTTGTTTTATTTTTTCATTTATATTGGTGGAAATGGTGGAAAAACCTCCCCCACCATCAATTGATTTACTAGAAATATTTCAAAACCTTTGTCTTAAATCCATGGGAAATGAGATAAAGTGACAGTGTGGCTGGCGTGACTTAAACCCTGCCTGATTTAAGGTCATTAAACGAAATCGGAAAGCTCTATGCAACCAACCCCTGTCGGCACCTAATTTTATTCATGATAACATTCTTTTTAATTGGTCTAAAGTGTATTTTTTATTATTTTAAATTTTAAAAACATTATTTTAAATAAGTAATTCACTTATAAACCAAACACTTTAAACTTAAATATTTATAAAAATATTTAAGTAAAAGTCATGGTAGTACTAAATAAACATACATGGCCCATGCTTTAAAAATTTAGTTACGTCAAAACGGGACCCGGGAAAACAATGCGTAAAAAATAAAGATTCGTTGACCCTACAGGTTTTTCCCGGGTGCTGCCCACCGCACATTTCTTGGCTGAAGGCTAACAGCTGCAACTTTTTAAAAAAAGGGGCTCCAGAAAATTTTCCGCAAAACCCCCTTGGAAAAATTTTAGGACATTCTTCAATTTCCCAAAAGGGGACAAAAGACGGGGCTACCAGAAGGGAAGCAAATTTTAAACTAGACCCCGGAAGCGCCCCGGGAAATTACTAGTATTTGCAGAGCCCAAACCCTGGGTTCAAGGGGGACCCTTTTAACGTAGGTCACACAGGGAGCCCTAGTCCTCACAAACTTCACTAAGCCTTGTCGTAGGTCACCAAACCCTGCGTTAATTTATAACTCACCGTAGGCAGTGGGGCCCCGCATGACATAACTGAAAAACAAGAGACCGAAATGAAGTGAGATAAAATAGGGCACTTAGCATTTGTAAACTTCTAGCCGTTGAAAAATCGGAAAAAAATTTAATAGCAAAAGGGAAAGTAAAAACATTTATTTAAAAAACTACACAAAAAATACCACTATTGATACAATAAAGGGTCAATAGCAATATTTTGTCTGAACTTTTGTAGTTTTAAAACCCCATCATGATAAAATAGTTTAATGGGCCTGCACGGGGAAAAAAAATTGAAACAAACAGGTCAGTGTGCGTTATGCGCATCAAGGAGCCTTAAAGAGATACAATGCCTCAGTCATTTGGAAAAAACCACACTGCTGAGTACTATGTGGAGGCACCAGAGATAGCTGGAAATAACTCTACATTAAAACCTAAACCCGGGGGAGGAAACAAGTAACTTTGGATGCAAATGAAAAAATGTTTAAAATACAAAATAGATTTAAAAACAAAAGTTTTAATGTTTTAAATTTTTAAATCCCACTCTTTCCCCAAAAATGCGATGTAAACCAAAAAAAAGTAGTAATTAGGGGTCACTCGCAAAATTTGTAACTTTGTTGTTGCGGGTCCACGAAAGTCCGTTTAGCCAGCACTTTACCGTTGCTCATCTCCGGTTTTTTGTATATAATATCCCTTTTGTTTATTTTTGGGGTTGTGATTCCGAGTTCTATTTGATGACAAAGGTGCTTCAAAAGGGTATTTTTCGCTACAAAAACCCTGCAACAAACTGGCATCTTTCCCAAATTAATTTTGGGAAAAATCCCGTACAAGCAAAAGTGTATTAATCCTACAAAATAGTAAAAAAGTGTTCGAAAAATTTTCGCTGGAGTCGTTAGTAAAAAAAGAGGGATTGATTAATGGATATTGGGGTTTAGTCTCAAATTTGCAACTTGGCAATCGAGACGAAGGGGGGACTTTTAAGGGATGACCGGGGGGACAAGGGGGGGGACAGGCCCGTGGGGTGGGCAGAACCACCACAAGCGTATGGGGGGGGGCAGGGGTTCCTCCCCCTCGTGGTCGTCTCCTCTAGGAAAGCAGGGAAGGGGTCGAATGGTTAATAGATTCATTCAAAGAAATGAAACCCATCCGGCCTAGTATTGAAAAGTTATGGGGTGCAAGGATTGGGAGAAAGAGCTGTGTAAAGGAACAATCCCCAATGGACGATTTAATATGTCTGTTCCATTGCCTAAGAACATTTAGTAGGGAAGTTGTTAGCCCCTAATTGGGATTAACAAACTAAATCCTCATGCCGGGCAAAGCTCCGTTTGGGGGAACTTGGTTTTACCTTGGCCCCCCCCCGATCTACCACAAATCTTTTAGATCCATCGGGTTTTTCTAAAAAAAACGATAGGGGACGACCACTCGCTCAGTGATGGTTCCTTCCCTTTGTAGCATTTGGGCTAAATTTTTGGTTGTTTCATTTGTTTGGCTGGTGTACGGGGTAGTATCTTTGTTTAATGGGTTTTGCTGTCTCGTTTCAATTTTATGCTTCCAAGTTTACATTTTAGTCTGTCTTTGTGGGAAAAACAAATTTTGCCAGAATCCTTGTAATTTGGCATGGTATTTTTTTGAAAGTTATTTAGGACCCGGAAAAGGGGGTTTTTCCGGAGACCCGGGAGTGTAATTTTTGGGAACAAGGAGTGGGGAAAAAACTGGGGAGGATTTTAAAGGGAGGGCCAGAAAAAAGAAAAAAGAACTAAATATTTAAAGGGGCAGGGAAAAAAAACAAAAAAAAGAAAAAGGGGGGAAGTAAATGAAAAAAAAGGGTTTAAAAAAAAACCCCCCTTGAAGATAAAAACAAAAGAAAAAAATTTAGTAGGGAGAAAAATTTGACGAAAAAGGCCCCATCACTTGGATTAATGGAGTTGACAAGAACAGCCCCCCAAAAACCCCCGGCAGATGTTTAAAAAAGTATGGGGAGGAAGGGGAAAATTAAAGAAAAACTTTTAAAAAGGGGTTTTTTTTTGGGGAAAAAAAAGGAACCTTTTTTTAAATGTTCAAAAAAAAAATTTTAAAAGGGGGGGGGGGAAAAAAAAAAAAAAAAAAAAAAAAAAGGGGGGGGAAAAAAAAAAAAAAGAAGGGGGGGGTTTTTTTGGGGGGGGGGGCAAAAAAAAAACTTTTTCAAAAAATTTTTTTTTTTTCCCAAATTTTTTGGGGGGCCGTCCCTTTTTTAGCCAAAAAAACCCCCCCCCCCGTTTTCAAAAAATTTTTGGGGAAATTTCTTTTTGGGGGGGGGGGGGGGGGGGGGGGGGGGGGGGGGGGGGGGGGGGGGGGGGGGGGGGGGGGGGGGGGGGGGGGGGGGGGGGGGGGGGGGGGGGGGGGGGGGGGGGGGGGGGGGGGGGGGGGGGGGGGGGGGGGGGAAAAACCCTTTTTCACTTGCGGGGCCTTACCACCGAAAGAAAAAAACCAAGTTTGGGGTTGGTGCACGGGGGCGGAATGAAGTGCCACGAAAATTGTTCTTTTGAGCTTTTTTCCCTTGATCTGATCGCAAAAACGTTTCGAAAGGAACGCTACGCAACTCTTAAAGCTCGGTTTGAGCCCAAAAATTCGTAGCATTGTCACTGAAAAGTGTAGACACTTGCCTTTCTGGCTGAAAACCTTCTAACGCTGCTTGAAGGTTTCTCGTAAATTCTCACTATTTCCCAAAGTGTACACTTTTACTGAAAGCATAAAAATTTGCAAATAGAATTTAAATTGTATTTTGCTGCGTACTGACCCAGTTTTTATTGAAAAAGGCCAGCTAATCTACCCGTTTTTCACAAAAGACGAGATGGTTGAACACGGGTTTTAGGAAATTTGACCCCATCATTGTTTTGTGTTATCCCTTTCATTTTTGAAACACGGTAAACTTTGTGAATGCAATTTTTTTATAATTTTTTTGTCTGGGGATCCAATTTTCTGGCGCAATGTTTGCAGTTAAAAATTGGGACCAGCCTAAATACTTAAATTTTTCAGAATTGATAAAATTTTAGTAAGATCATGTTTTGGGTTTGGGGCAGAAAAAGTGGATTTGTTATCTAGGGAAGTTCTGAATATTTAGTCTCCCACCGATTGCAGGAATTTTCATGTCTAAAAATGGATGAAGATTAAACGGTTTTTTCTTTGAAACTTGCCGTTTCTTAAGCTCTTAAACTACGAGGGTAAACATCTTTTGCACACTTTTAATGCAAATTTTGAGGCAATTGCAGCTCCTACAATAGCACACTAACTTTTTTGCCATCGATTTTACAATTTGAAGTTAAATCGCAAAAAAACCCCAAACTACTGTGTCATTCGAGAGTGAGGGGGTATTTGGGAAATCATTCGGTTTTTACGTATTTAACTAACATGGTGTTGAAAATTTCTACGTTTTTCGGATATGGAATTGTCACTTTTCATGAGGGACGATAGGGCCCATAAGTGGGTTTGGGCTGTACCATAGGTCCGTCCACCATATATAAAGTTTTTTAAGTTTTTTAGGATCATTCCCTTTTGAAATAGTCGCTGGATTGTTTTTGGAAATTACATGTTTCCAACCCTTTAACATTAGGTTTCTTAAATTTTTGGGATATCTGTTCGCAAAAAAATGTTTCCCCACGATTTGAAGACGGAAAAACCATGATAGAACAAGGGTTGGGAATCCCCAAAGAGATGTGTCTTTAAGGTTCAAAATTGGGTAGTTTTTTTTTGTACCAGTTGCCTAGTAAAAATGCGCCCAATTTCTAAACGGGGCAGAGTTACCTTTTTTAAGGTGCTCCCCTTGATTTGAGCACAGTAATGAATACTAACTTCTTTTTAAACATTGACCGACCTGAATTAAACACATCCATCCCGGTTTTCGACATCTGAAAAACCCTGAATCTGTATTCTATGATTGGTGCTTTGGCTAGAACAAAAGGGTCTTTTTAAGTTTTTGACAAAAGGAAGTTTTTTGGTGAAAGCTTGTTCCTTTTCCAAATCAAAAAAATCTTGTGGTATCGACACCCCGTCTATTTTATGGGGGCCAAACTTCTGTAAAAAATATCTTATGTAAAATCACTATTGGGCTGACGAGACCTAATGGATCAAATATCGCCCCCGCAATGATTGATGAAAAATCTTCCGTTTTGTAAATTCGTGGGCAGCCCTTTGATCGTGGAAAATATAAAAGAGTTTTTGTTTTTGAAAAGGGGGGGAAACTTATCTGACTTGGGGATTCCAAAAAACCCAATTTTTTCACCCTGCTGTGCGATCAAATTGAGAGGTAATGGGTTTCTCTGTACTCGTGGGTTTTTTTGCTTCAAGAAACTCTGGACAGTTTGAACACCATTTTCAGTGGGAATCCTCCACTATTTAATAGCTGGCAGGTCACCCTTGAATTTGAAGACACCCTGGTATTGTCACGCCACTGAGCAAGTTTATCAACGTAAAAAAAGTCTGTCCTGCACTTCTGTGCACGAGGATACTGTAGCTTCTTCTTGGGGCAAGTTGTTGTAAGCATCGTGTTCCAAAAAAGGGAGCTGAACTGTCCGTAGGTGCTGTTGTAAACTCGAACATTTGCAGTTTTCTTCAGGAAATGTTCTCCAGAGAATTCTTTGATATCGAGTGCCCCGGGGATCTACGTTACTTGGACGATACTTTTTTTACAATGTCACTGAAAAATGAAATTTAAATGTGTTCAAAAACCCTACCACGATTGACCCCCAAAGTTTTGGGTTGAATAGTGGGAACCCACCATTATGATATCTTTAAGGTTTACCGTTCGTGGTTTTGGCTAAAGCTCAAAAAAAACTCGTGTTTTGGGTTTGGGCTGGAACCCTTAAACACACAGATGAGGAGATAGGTATGCTTTGTCAGAATGTAACCTGAATTGTGTGCACTTGTAACCCAATGGCCTAGCTTTTGTATTCTTCCCAAGAAACTTGTTTTTTTCCAAAATCGTATTTGGGTTTGTTTGGGCACCCGACCTTCCAAAGTTTAAACTGTAGTTTTGCTTAATCGAATGAGTTCCCAAGGTCTCATGTCTGCCTAAAATGGAAGCCTTATACAAAATCGCTTATATTCCTTGTCACAGTTTTTTTGGGAAATGTCGCTCCATTTTTGTTCTTCGTGGGTTTTTGGTTTGAGGGACTTCCCAATTCCCAAAAACGTTGCAGTTGCCATCATACTTCTCTGTTTGCAAGAATGTGGGGAAACAATTGAGTGAGGCATCGCCACTTTCTTTTGGGAAACGTCCTGCCAGTATCCAAACCTAATTGTACCCCGTAAAATAGGATAATTATTTTAATCTTGACTTTCGTCCGGCTTAGGGGGCTGGAAAAAGAGTTCTGGCCCCTTAAACAGACCCAATCCTTCCTGGCTGGAAGATGTTGGGTCAGCTAAATCATTCGGGTATATTCCCTGTTCTTCAAAAATATCTGGCACTGGCCGGTTTGCGTTGCAAAAACAACATGAAAATAAGCATGAATTTGGGGCCTATTTTAGTTTGCAGTTGCATTCAACTATTTTTTGATTCTGAGGCAGATTTTGAACCTCGATGAAAGTGAAGCTTGCCATTACAATCTTTTTTTAGTACTATTGTTTTGGGGGGATAGTAGAACTTGGATATTGTTTTAAAGTCTCATATTTTATCAAGGGCTAATCGAGACAAGGGAGGGGGCTAAGGGTTGACGCGGGGGGAAGGGGTGGCAGGCCTGGTGTGGTCAGCCGCCCAACATTGGGGGGAGGGGTTTTTTCCCCCAGTCGGGGCCCGTTTTTGCTACCGTGGTTTCCCTTGTCCGTCCCGTGGGGAGGTTTTTAAAGGGGAAAATTTTTCCCCGACGCCGACCCAAGTGAAATTAGTTTAGGGAGTGAAATTTTTATTATTTTTATAGTGGAAACGGGTAAAAACACAAGGAAATTTTTAAAGCAGAAATGGGTTTTTTTTTAGTTTAATGTCAGCCATTAAATATGCAGAGAGAAAGTAATTTTTCCCAAAAATTAACCCCAATAAAACATCGTCGACCTTTTTTCTTTGATCCGTTTGTTTATCTAACTGGGGCGTGATTAATCCGGGGGAGGGAAGGTTTGAATACATTTTCTAATCTCCCCCCTTGTTTAATATTTCTATACATCTTGCATCGATTTGAGAACGATGTTGGGGTAGTCTTTTTTCGTGTGATGGTCTTCTTTTTCATGGCCGCGAGGTATCAGCTTTTGCACATACACAAATTCTAGTTTACAAGATTCATTTCTCTCGAAAAAAAATGCTTAATGTCAAAAGTGGTTTTTCTCCCCTCCGAAGTTGTATAATTTTCGCTAGTGGGAATAGCTCCTTGATTTCGCCAAAACTGGGTTGTGGGGTGCAGATCAAATCATCTGCGGCTACTCCCTAAGAAAAAATTTGCAACCAGAGCACTTCGGAGCTGGGGTCATTGCAAGTTCTCGGGTTCGCTCGAGAGTGCGAGTCTTTGCTTCTTTCTGCCCAGGGTATTGCTCATTTGCTAGCTGAAACAACCCTTAAAAGATCGTCTATCTATTTGCGCTCGCCCAATTGGTGCGTAAGTTTTCATTTTAGGTTTTTCCCCCCTGTTTTCTGATTCGCCCATCGTCTTCGTCTGTTTTTAAAAACCCGGATATGTGTTTCCCCTCCTGTCCGTGTTTTCCCTTTCTGGGTGATCATTTAAATTTACTCATATAAGTACCCGGGAAAACCAGTAGTCTTGTTCCTCCTACAAGATATGCAACCCTCCAACGGCTCGTCTTTATTTGGGAAAGGGCTCCGTCCCTGACAATTTTCTCTTGTCATTTGACTTTTCGAATTTATTCCAGGATCTTTGGGGTCGAAGCCCCTTTGGCGTCTTCCTCCCGAAAGGTTCAGAAGTTCTCTCAGTAAATTTTTTTGGTCTAGAGTGATGACCATCTTTTTTTTCCCCTCCCTCGCATAGACCGGATATGTCTTGCTCTCCCAAGTTTTTTGTTAAACGTTTCTTTATCCATTAAATCTCTTAATTTTTTCTTCGTCCTTTGAAATTATCAGCAAATCGTCAAAGTATACGCCAATAATTAAATCACGCTCGTCATTAAAAAGATGCGGGATCAGCCTTGGATCGGTTAAGTCCAAATTGTTTTAGAAATCGTCGAGTTTTGTGTTCCATTCCCCTTCCCGATTGGGGCAATCCATATGGCTTTTCTTCAACAAACACACTTGTCACTTTTTAGTCTTTCATAAAGCTCTTTGGGTGTTCCATTACATTCTTCTTTCAGAGTACCTGCAGAATGGGGGCTGTGATATCAAGTTGGGGAATTTCCCAATTTTTTTCTACTCCCTCGCCAGAGAATTTAATCGACTTTATTTTCACAACTGGAGAAATTTTCCTATAATCGACCTTTACTTGGTATTCCCCTTTTACCAATCTTGGGTTGTTAAATTTTTTAGATTTACTTGTAAAATTTTTTTAAATCCTTTTGCATTTAAAGGTTTTTTTCGGTGTGGACAGTTTATGTTTTTGGTTCCTACTGGTTTTTCCAACCTTTTGATTGTTCTTCCCATTCCTTTTCATCGGTGATAAAAACCTTTTTTTTGGCTTTCTTTTCGATATCCATGGCTTTACACCCTCACTTCCCTTTTGGGACTTTTACCAGTTTTTTCGCCCTACTAGTTCTTCCTATGAATGTTTTAATTTCAGGAGAATTTGCCCCTCCCCCTTTAAACCCCCGCTCTATTTTTGCTTGGGGCCTGTCTTCATGGATGCTTTGTCGCCCCTCTCCTTTAAATAACAGTCTTTTGCTGCAATGTTGGTGGCCGGGGGTTGTCTTTTTGTATAGCCCTTGCAGGAAATGAATTTCGTCAAACTTCATTTTCACTCACTAAAAATTTGGTTTTCCGTTCCATAAAATTTAACCCTTTTCACCCTAGGTTCCATGCCAAAACCCCTTCTATTGGGGATCAAGTTGTTTCCCCTTTTTCTTTTTTAACAATTTCCAAACTTTGCATCCATAAACTCTTATTTTGAAACTTGACTTTTCCAACCTAGACAATTTTGCCGTCAATTGCTTGAAACTTTTTTTCTATTTGGGCAGCTAATAGATTCGCCCCCAGTGTTTGTAACCGATTCTTTAAAAAAGAATTTGTATTTTTATGCGTCTATTCATTCTTTAGGCACTCCATTTTGCTGGAGAGTTTGGGCCCCGGGTTTTTCGCATTCCAAAATCTTAAAATCATTCCCCAGCTAGTAACTCCGCCTTTCATTCTGAAACCTTTACCCTTTTTTTCGTGATGATTTTTTCCGCCTTGCCGGATTTTTTCAAACTTCTGGGCTTTGCTCTTCTTTTTCCCTTGGGTACAAAAAATAGTGTACCCCTCCCGTAATCATCAATAATTACAAAGTATGTTCAGCCACCCCTTTTTGGGGGGCTACTTTCCCAACGACTCTTGTCTTCTAAGGGTCTGTTCTCGAAAATTTTTCCTACAGTAAAACTTTTCGCCAACTTTTGGTGGGGAGTTTACTTTCCCCCCTTCATTTCTTTGGGTTATTTTTGGTTTTTTAAAAAGAAATTTCTCATTTAAAATTCCAATTACGGTCCACAGGATAAATCATTCCCTTGGATTTTAAGCTTTATTCTTCAGTTTTAAAGTCTTCCCCAGAAAGTGTGAATGACCGCCGGTTTTTCAAACTTTTGGGTTTACCATCCTTGAATAAAACCTCGCCCCCCCAGTCTGGGAATGAAATTGATTTTCCAACTTGGCCAAAAAAATGTATTAAATCTTAATTTTTCCCCCTTTTCTTGTTTCAAAAAAGGAAATTCTAAAAGGGGACCGTTCCCCAACCTTAATTCCCCATTGGCAATTCTACTTAGCACTTCCTAATGAAATCAGTTTGGCCTCGATGGTGTCTGTTTTTTCAGTGGCAGCACTATCAAATACCAGACTAGGGGAAACAGAATAAATCCCACTTTTTTTTGTCTGTCACTAAGCACCTTGTGATTTACCTTTTTGAATGCTGAACACTCAACCTTGGCAAAAATTTCTCTGTCTTGTCCGCAATTCTTCCACCTGAACAATTTCTGTATGTGACCCCCTTCACCCCGCAGTAACAACGCACTCGTCGTCGATCGTTTTTAAACAGTGTTTAAATATTTGTCCATACTGTCACTTTTTTCTCCCTTTCTTCTTGTGGGACTTACGTGGATAATCTTCGTCTTGCCCTTTTGTAAAAAAACGCCTTCGGGGTCGTCTTCTTTTGGTATCCTCTTCTCTTCAACCAAAGTCTAGCTTTTACCTTTTTCGTTTACCATTCCACTTTTCTCCAGATTGAGAAAAGAAAAAGGCTCATAAGAAAATTGGAGACCCATCGCATAACCATAGCTACTTTTTTGTCGTTAAAACCGTAACCACTACCTGTCAGCTTTCTATGTAATCCATTAGACGACCAAGATAACTTTTTATTTTTGTTTGGGTTCATTTTGGACATTGAGAAACACGCATAAACTGAAGAAAGGTAGAAGCTTAAAATTTGAAGGTTTTTAGAAGAATTCCCCCCCCCTTCCTTACACTTTTGACTCCCAATGTCATCCAAATATTATCTTCAACTACCAAAAACAAAAATGTTAAAACAGGTTTTTTTCTTCTTGTCCTCATTGGCCTTTCCGTCTTCTTCAAAACCTGGATCTACACTTCCCAACAGCCTTTCTGTACGAGCGCGGCTCTGCCCTTTTTGGGGGGCCAAGTGTGGTAATTGTCTGAGGGTTAACCTAGCCCTTTTTTTAAACTCATCCATTGTGGTTGACATATTTCACTGTCTTCTTCTTCACCACACATAGATTTAAAATCAAATACACAAATGGGCTCGTATTCGTCATCCAACAGCTACAAACACGTACACATCTTAATAATTCTTCAAGAAAGAATGTGTTTTTTGCACTCAGCCCACAAACCCCAGGAAATATCCATTTCCCCAACACAATAAAACACTCACCAAATGTTTTCCCCACAACTGGGTTGGTCGGGCCCATAACCCTTTAAATTTTTTATAGTGGGAACGAGTGAAATAAAACAGAGAGTAATTTTATAGATCAGAAATGGTTTTTTTAGTTAATGTCAGCCATTTATATCGAGAGAGTCAAAATCACCATTGGGTTACCATACTAACAAAACAAAAAAACATCGTCGACTTTTTTGGCTTCTTTGTATACGTCCCTTGTTTTTATCTTTAAAGAGGCAGGATTCTTGTGAGCCTCCAGGGCCCGGGGCCACAAAGGGGGGTTTTAAAGAAATCGGAAAGTTAAAATTTAGGGGTAAGCCCTACTTTACTCCCAATTCGGTATCCACAAAAGAAGTAGAGCATTTTTCGGGGTATTTAGCTCCCAAATTTAACCCCCGCTTTTTTATTAGGAGTTTTAAAAAATTCAAAAAGGCCCGTCACCACCTCAATCTTTGATGATGAATTTTTAACTAAATATCAAAATTTATATTTTACACTCAAATTTACAATTAAAAATTTGTATTTGCGTTTTTTACAACTATTTCCCGCGTTTGAAAACAATAAAATCCCCCCCGCTGTTACAGGTAGGTTAGGCCTATCGGTCGGACGGCATTTGTTTGTAAAAAAAGACGTCGCAAGAGTCTTGGCGTAGGCCTAGACCGACTGCCGAGCTTTGACTCCCCAATATGGTTTATTTTCACTGTCAGTCCATCAAAAAATGTTTTCGGTTGTTTGAGGACTAACGTAATCAAAGACGAATTTTTTACGTGGTTTTTCCAAAATTGTCCGTTTTTCTGGGGAAGTAGGGTTAGGGTAGGCCTAGGGCCCCCGGCCCGACCCCCTGAGAGTGCTGGGGGCTGGCCCAAACCGTCAGATTTTAAAGGGAGGCCCTAAATCTGAGATTGAATTCTAAGGCCAGCCCGGCCTAGGCGCTAGGCCCAGGCTTCCTGGGGGCTGTGGTAGGCCTAGGCCCTAGGGCCGTGGATAGGACTAAACGAGTTTTCAAACGCTTGTAGGCCTGAGCCTAAGCAACAAACTCTTGGGTCTAGGCTTAGCCATAGCCAAGCCTTTGTTAGAGTCTACCAGACTCTAGGCCATGCTTGGCCTTGTGTCGGGCTAGGGCCAAGGTCCTAGGCCTACAGGTTTAACCTCAAAATGTGAAGGCAGGTCTTGTAGGGTCTAGCGGATAGGCAAGCCTAGTCTTACTCTAGACCTAAGCCTACAAAGTCATCTACAGCAGTTGGCTTTTAAAATTATTATGATAATTTGAAATTCGTTCCAAAACAAGTTTTAATAAAACTCTTTTCTATTGGTTTCAATATGGAAGCTGTGTTCTCATTGGCTCAATTCCATGACGTCATCTATGACGTCATCACTAGTGGGAGCTATTTTACTCTCGTCTTACTCCAAACTTAACTCCGCTTTGTGGATCGGAAATCGGAGTTAAAAAGTCGAACTAAAATTTTGGTAGTTAGACAGGAGTAAAAAATGGAGTTAAATGGATTTAACTCCAAAAATTAACTCCTCTTTGTGGAATCCGGCCCAGGAAGTGTTGAATACATAACTTCTAAGATGAAACTCCCCTATTCACGGGCCAAACCGCGAGAAGGTGTCGAGTTGGAATTTGAAGTAGAACATGTGATTGGATATCCTTGAATGCACAGCATGCGTTCTGAAACTGGTTTGAAATCCCTCGTGACCATTATCTGTGTTGTCACAAATGGTGCAGGATTAGAAATTCTCTGAACCATGTCAGAAGAACCACGTTTTCAAGATTAGAATTGTGTAACAGAGTATGATGTTTTTTGACACACTTTCAGCAACCCTTTGAGTGGCATGACTTGACAACGTGCCCAGTGCGAAGACAGTTGAAGCATAACCTGTTATTTTGTACACAATATTGTTTCTGAGCTAGGCTTAAGTTCCTGAACTCATCACATTTGTACAACGAATGTGATTCATTGCAACTCTGACAATTTAGGTACAGTTGTGTCTGTAGGCCTAGAAATGTATGCATTAGACTTTCTATCGCTTGGATTGATCTTCCCTTGACTTCAGCAGTAATGAACTTACGATCTGTACAATAACTGTTACTGAAGGGTTGAATGTTTTCTAGAGCTTGTCTTCTGTGTTCAAGAAAAGCGATGAAACTATCAAGTGATGGGAATGCTTGATCATTGAGAGTGAGTTCCCATTCTTTGCGTGTATAACTATCTAAACGTCTGGTGATAGATGTAACAATATGACTTCTTCCAAAGGTGTTTCAATACTAAGGGCCTTAAGAGCATTTAGATTACTAGACACTGTGTTGATAAATTGTAACAATCAGTTGCAGATTCTTTTGTACTGATTTAATATCGATCAACTCCTTAAGATGTTGAGATGCTATCAGCCTTTTATTTTGATACCGATTTTCCAATAATTTCCAAGCCACAGTGTAGTTATTCTCAGTCAGCGGTAAATTTTGAATCAATTCTAATGCTTGTCCTGTTAGAACAGATATCAGATAGTAGTACTTTTCTATAGTGGCCACATCGTTGTTGTCGTGAACCATAGCTCTGAAGCTGTCACTAAACGTCAGCCACTTTGTATACGAGCCGTCAAAACTAGGCAACTTTATAGACGGTAGGTTTAACTTAGTCTTACTAGGCCTGCGAGATGCGCCAATTGCATCATTTGAGGCGTCTAGGTCAACTAAGTGTTGTCTAGGTTCTAACAAGCCTGACATAGTTGCTCTAAGGTCATGAACCAGAGTTTCAACGGTGATCCTCTCTCCTTCATGGTCTATGTTTTCATCGTGCAACTCTAGATTGGTTTGGACCTCATCAAACCTTGTCCAGGTTTCCAGTAACTGTTCAAGTCTAATTTGTTACTTATTGACATCCTGCGATATGTCGAGACTACTGACAAATGTCTGAATCCTTGAAATGGTAGCTTTATAAATACGTCTTTGCTTGACCCAAAGCTTGATTTGTTTTGTGTCCATGTTGAAAGGCTAAAGTAATAAATAGTTTGTCTGACCTGTTTTCTGCTGGTTGCTGACACTGTCGAAGCAAAGCAAACTCGTGATAAATCCGGCGCGGTTGGACCAATAAATAAAACTGGTAGGCTTATTTAAATGTGGACTGTATATTTCTTCTTTATTTGAATTACTTTAGTTTAAAAACATAGCACACTCATTTTCACATCCATTTCAACTCCATTCGTTGCTAGTGACTTCTAAAAAAACACATCTAATAACAAACACATGATGTGAGGCCACAGCCCTCACAATGCATAATAATATTAAGCCTTCTAAACTCAAACATGTGGTATCTCAAGTCAATCAGTTCCATTGCAAAATTATTTGTTAAAATCTAATAATTTTATCAAGTCGATTGCAATATGTTTGCACATGTTTACATACCAGCAATAAATATTTTGTGTGAACTTTGTGTAAAAAAACATATCACCATTAACATAAAATTATACCCTTTTTGGCCAAAACCAAACTTAACTCAAAATATCATTCATTTTATTTATTCATTCATTCAACAATGATGAGTTTGATAACGGATACTGGAGCTGAAGTTAACATTCTACCGGCATTAGGGTCTATTTAGAAATTCCCTACGTCAAATACAGCAACAGATTGAAAACATCCATAATAGATAGAGAAAAAAAAGAAAAAAATACAACAACAACAACAACAACAACAACAAACAACAACAACAACAACAACAACAACACAACACTATAGTAGCACGGAAAAGAAGAATATCACAGGGCGATGGGGGTTGTACGCAAAGAAGACGAAAGGGGAAGGGCGGGGGCTAAGAAAAAGAAAATCTGAACTCAAAGATTGTAGATGATAGGGGAAATTTCAAAAAAAACTTGTAAACCAAAAAATTTGAATTCGAATTCGAAAAAAATGCCCCAAAAAATCCTTGGATATTGTTAACGTCTCATATTATGATTTTGGCTAATGAGACCCAAAAGGGGGGGCGTAAGGGGTGACGCGGGGGAACAAGGGGGGAAGGCTGTCTGGTCAAAACCCCCACAGCATATGGGGAGGGGCGGGGTTCCCCCACGTCGTGGTCGTCTCCGCTGTTCACTCCGCCGTGTTGTCATTGTTGTCGCCGTCGGGGGGGTAGTGAAAGGGGAAAGGGGGAAAAGTTCCCGCGACCCCGAGTCGCCATTATTTTTGGGGGTTTAAAAAACCCCTTAATCCCCCAACCTCTAGAAGGTTGCGATTTGCAATTTAGGGCACTCAAAGGTAGTTAGGTTTTTTTTTTTGCTTAGTAGGGCGTAAGACTCGACTTAAAAAATAAAAGGGAAACGAATTTTGCTACGTGTCTGACATTTTTAGGGTACAGCACTGTTGGACGCAATTGTCCCCAAACGCTTGCCTGTCAAGGGGGGCAGATTAAGAGCGAAAAAAACCCTTTCCAGTGTGGAGGGAAACAAACAACCTTTAAAGTAAAAACATCAAACAGAATAAGAAAGGGAAAATAAGACCCAAAGACTTGGTCAAACACAAACATTCAGTAGTAATAAAACTACCCCCCGTTACGAAGGACCCCACGAGATCGAACAAAGAGCTACACAAAAACGTCCCCCCTCGCACAAGAACAAGGGCCGAGAGAGGCGAGGCCCCCACGCCTGGGTGCATGCGGGGGAGGTAGTCAAAAGGGGGCGGGGCGGCGAGGTCATATCGCGTGCGCGTGAAGTGCATTGGGGTTTTTTTAAATCGATTTATGCAGTACAGGGGGTTTTTAAAGGTTGTAAAAAATTTTTTGGAGTGATTTTCTTTTGTGAGTAAGTAACGCTGAAACTATATTGGCTGATGTTGACATCCCTACTTTCTTACAATCAAATTTTGACGCTAAAACATAACTAGTAGTATGCTAGAAACCCCAGAACGCAGTCATGACCAATAAAATATAACCGCACATACGCAAATGGGCCCATGAATGAATACAGGCTTGGCTAAAATCCTGCGCGGAAGAAGACACAACGGCCAAACCCTTTGTACGGGCCCAGGGGCCGGAAAGATAGGGGGGTTTCCCTGGATGTGGGATATACGAGGTTCTGCCTGGCAGGAACACAATCAGATTTGTAGTGGAACCCTCATCAAACCCCAAAATTGTTTTGGTAAGATTCCAACATTGAAGCAAGCAAGTTCGAATCATTAATTTCTAAAATGTACTCTACAACACTATTACACCAAGTTTCAAAATTTTCTTCCCCCTGTGCATTGTGTTTTTTTTAGCCGCCCCCCTGTTTCTAGCATGGGATCAACCAAGAGCAAAAAAGCTCGAGTCTGTACAAGGTGTCTGCCCGGGAAACACCCCGACCCCGGACAAAGACACTTGGCAGAAAAAGGGGGAATTTTTCAAGGTTTTTAGTACACGAGTTGTTTAAGGACAAAAAAATTATATTGTTTTTTTTTTTGGGGCAAAACTTGTTTTTTTAATTTTAGCCTCGAACAGCATAGATCCCTTTTGGACCCCGTACTCACAAACGTGAGTGTTTTTTTTTGAATTTTACCCCTTTAATTTAAAAATTTTACTTTTGGCCGACCATCATTTTTTTGATGTTCAAGCACGAGAAAGCGGTTGGGGTGTTCGAAGGTCTCGCACAGATAGCAGCACGCGGGAATAAAATCGTGTTTTCCAAACTTCATCAAAATACGCAAAGAAAAGTAAGTATTTTTTATTTGTATTAATACCAATTTTTTCAAAATATCCGAATGTAAAATTTAAGTTAAAAAGAGACAGTAAAATTTAACACATCTATTCTAATAATAAATTTTGTTTATTTACGAATTCACGTTGAAATCACACCATTTTAAATTTTGGGGGCTGGGGGGTTCCCTGTATTTACTTACTACAACTATAACTAACCCGTCGCCGTGTTTACTTCTGTGCAATTTCGCACTGTGATGTCAAAATGTGACTAAAATATGGTATTCTTTTGATTTACAGTGGGAGATCGGCAACAGAGATATATGACTTACTTGAGAACTCGGATATTGAGGATTTTTCCAGTGAGGACGGTGTTGATTTGACATACTATCCAAACAATGATGAAGACAATCAAGATGACGTTCCGAGGATAATGTATCAAATACCGGTACTGAAGATGAAGAATTTATAGACCTACAAATCCTTGACCCTTCAAACAATCCTGTGCCTCCAGTAGGCCTAGGCTAGCACCAGGCCAACAGGCAGTAGGCGTAGGACAGGCTCCTAGGCCTAGGCAACCACAGAACTTCACGTGGAGGAAAGACGTAGCACTTCCAGACAAGGATGCTACTTTTACAGATGTCCCTATTGATATCCCAGTGGTAAAACTCCCCTTGCTTATTTTGAAGACTACTTCCCCTCTGATTTTTTTGAAAATGTAGCCACTTACACAAATATGTATGCACTGGCTAAATTGGGGAAAGAGCTTAAAACAAATGTCACTGAAATAAAGAAAATGTTTGGCATGCATATCATTATGGGTTGCATTTCGTTTCCAAGAATACGCATGTATTGGCAAACCAACCTTGACAATGGACTAATTGCACGTGTAATGATGAGAGATCATTTCTTTTCCCTCCGTACGTGCCTCCACTTTGTGGACACTGAAAATACGGACGATGAAATCAAACGGCTAACAAATTATGGAAGGTACAGCCAATAATCGATACCGTCAGGAATCGCTGCCTCCAACTCCCACGCACTGCGAGCAATACTCGATCGACGAACAAATGATCCCGTTACCGGCAGATGCCATTTGCGTCAATACGTTAAAAATAAACCGAGGCCAGTTGGCTTAAAAAAATTTTGTATGACTACATCCCAAGGGCTCGTTATGGATTTTGAAATCTACCAAGGAAAAACAACAAGACTGCCCGAAAACAACCTAGGTTTAGGCCCATCCGTGGTTTTACGATTAGCAGAGACCTTGTCAGAAGGGTCTTGTGTCTACTTTGATCGCTATTTCTCTACCGTGTTCACTGATGGATGGGTTATTAGACAAGGGCCTTGAAGGAACGGGGACAATTATGACAAACCGAATAAGAAACATCACCTTTAAATCTGATTCTAAATTGGCCCGAGGAGAAATGGAGGATTTTTGTCGCAACGACGACAAGGTAGGGATAACGCGTTGGAAGGATTCGATTTTGGATTGGATATTGCTTAACGTCTCATTTTTTATGCAACTTGGCTAATCGAGACGAAGGGAGGGACGTAAGGGATGACCGGGGGGGACAAGGGCGGACAGACCTGTGCTGGTCAGAACCCAGCCCACGCATAGGGGGAGGGCGGGGGTTCCCCCACGTCGAGGTCGCCCTCCGTCTGTGTCTCATCCGTCCGTGTTTTCTTTGTCGTCGCCGTCGGGAGGTAGTCAAAGGAAGGGGTTCCCGACGACGAACCAGAGCTCGCCATTAGTTTTCAGGGAGTGAAACTCCCCTATTCACGGGCCAAACCGCGAGAAGGTGTCGAGTTGGAATTTGAAGGTCGAAAGTTGTAACGTTGATATCTTTCCCTCCAGGGATCTGAACCAGTCACCGAGGTCCAACGCTGGTGCAAAAAAAAACAAAAAGTACATAGATGTTGACTGCCTACAGTTGTACGCGAGTATAACAAAATATGGGTGGAGTAGACATCTGCGAAACCCAAATCTTGGAAGCCCAAACATTTTTAAAACCAAAAAAAGGACGTTGAAAGTGCCCTGCATTGCATGGACCTGGCAATAGTCAACATGTGGGCTGCAGTACAGGGCAGAATTGCTATGCAACTGCAATTCCCAAGAAACACATTATGGATTTGTTGAAATTTCGTCTCACACTCGGGGGGGCCCTGACAGTTTTAACACCAAACAACGACACCAACAGGTAATAAAAGTGCACTTGTTGAATTAAATTCCTTTTTAGCAATACATTGTACATAAATGATATTAACATGAAACATTTTTGCAGGATACTGATGAAAGGAAGATGAAGAGCCACAGAAGAAAATTTTCCGCCCTGCAAATATCCGGGGATTGACAAGCGTCTTGACGGCCATGACCATGGCCTGTCGTTGATGAAATCAAAGTTTCCACTTGCCAGGTTGTAAGAAAAGAAGCCGAACACGATGCGAAAAGTGTAACGTGTACCTTTGCCTGTCAAAAGAAATCAATTGTTTCAAAACATTTCACACTGAAAAGTAAAAAAGTGTCTTCTCGTAACACGCGCGTGCGTAATAAATTTGATTCTACGTTATTAATTTGTAATTTCTTGCCTTTCTTAGTGGGAATTTTATTGTTAAAAAACAAGAATGTATTACCATTAGTAAATTACATCAAATTTATAATGGAAAAAAATTTTTTTAAAGTTTTTTTATTAATTTTTCGCTTTTTTTTTTTTTTTTTAAGTAGTATTCTTTAAAGCCCCGGACCCCCAAAATTGTAAGAAATTGCCATATTTTAAAAAAACAAAATGGGTTTAAAAAAAAAAAAAAAAAGAAATATTTTTTTAAAATTTTTTTTTTTAAACCAAAACCCAAAAAAATTCATAAATTTTGGGTTAAAAAAAAAAATGCTTGTGTTGAAAGGATAGAAAACCCCTTACCAAGAGTGGGGGCTTTTTGGTCTTGTTGTTTAGCGTTTTCTGTTTCCCAATTTGCAAAAGGGGCCCAGGGTTCGTTTCCCCGGGAAAAAGTTAGAAGTTTTTTAAAACTTCTGTTTTGGGAATTAAGCCCAATGGGGATTTTGGGAAAAAGGGTTGATTTTGGGGCCTTTCCTAGCAAGGGAAGGGGAACCTTTAATAAATTAAGAGTTGCCGTTTGTTTTAAGTAAGTTAAAAAATGGCTGCATTTTCCGCCGGGGGAAAAACGCACCCCTTATTAAAATACGGGGCCAGCCGGGAAATACAAAGTAAATTTAAAAACCAGAAAAAAAGCCAGGGCCTTTAATAGGGAAAGGAAAATAGAAAAACTCAGCTAAGAAAGTCCCGGGGCCGGGGGAAAAAATATTAAGGAACGCACCAACAAGGCAAGGATCGAAGGGGGCAACTTGAAAAAGAAGTTTCTTCCCCATAAAAGGGGGAACAAATTTCCAGAGATCCTACCCCCTCCTGGCCCTTTTGGGGAAAGGATATAAAATGTAGTATTAGGCCCCAGCCTACACCCAAACCCCCGCCCCCCACTTGTGGACACTTTGGGGACGAGGATGATAGTTTTGACAGCAGGAAATTTTATTTTAAAATTCCACAAAAAGTAACAACCCCATTTTAAAATTAATTTTATATTTTATAACTTTAAGGTATAGGCCTCCCTGTTTGTTTGTCTTCATGACGTAGGGCTAGGGTCTAGGCAGGGGAAAAAAAACCCATGCATAAATCCCTTTGGGGCCTGGGGCCTTTAAACACAGGGTTTTATTGATTGATGATTGGAATCAGGGGAAACCAAAAAACCCCGGGGGGGAAAGGTTGAAAAATTTGAATTTGAAGGCCCACGGTAACTGAGATTCGTGTTTTATTTGTTTGGATATTGCTTTACGTCTCATATTTATGCAAAACTTGGCTAATCGAGACGAAGGGAGGGGGACGTAAGGGATGACCCCGGGGGGACAAGGGGTGGACAGGCCTGTACTGGTCAAAAAACACCCACAAGCATATGGGGAGGGCGGGGGTTTCCCCCACATGTTTCCCGAAAACGGGTTTCGGGGAAACCCCTTTCCCCTTTCCCCTGCGAGACCACATTGAAAAAGGTTTTAGGGCCCCTCTGCCCCTAGCCGGGGTTGGTTTACCCCACGATCGATAACGTTTAGTCAAAAAGCGGGCAAAAACAACCCGACTTGGGCCCCTTTCCCAAAAAAACCCAGTGATGAAACCCTCGTTTTGTGAGGGAAAGACAGGGCGGTCTCAGCGGGGGGTTTGAAAAGTAAAAAAGGGAGGCCTGAAGGAATTCAGATTTGTCGCATTTTTTGGGAAATGGGGGTTTGTTTGATTGGATATTGCTTAAGGGTCCATATTTTTTGCAATTTGGCTAACGAAACAAAAGGGAGGGACTTTTTAAGGGTTTTGGACGGGGGGGGACAGGCCTGTTGCTGGTCGGGAACCACCCAAACAAGCGTTTGGGGGAGTGGGGGGGTTTCCCCCAGTCGTGGGCGCCCGTCTGTTTTCATCATCCACCGGTGTTGTCATTGTCGTGGGCCGGGGGGAGGTAGAAAAGGGAAAAGGGGGAAAATTTCCCCAAACGGAAGTGACATCGATTTTTGGGGTAAAAGAGTTGGGACACTTTCTTCCAGTTGTCAAGAAAGTAAAGACACAGGGCCATATGATGGGTTTTTGGGGGGATATTGCTGTACGTCCATTTTTTAAAGCAAATTGGTAAAACGAGACGAAAAAGGGGGGGACGTAAGGGATGGCGCGGGGGGGCCAGGGGTGGACCGGCCTGTGCTGGTCAGGGAAACCCGCCACAAGTATATGGGGGGGGGCAAAGGGGTTTCCCCCCCGACGTGGTCGTCCCGTTGTGTCATCATTTCCCTCCGTTTTTTTCTTAGTCGTGGGCCTTTGGGGGGGTAGTCAAAAGGGAAAGGGGGGTTTCCCCGGGCGACGACCCAGAAACCCCGCCATTTTGTTTTAGGGAGTAAAAAATCCCCTATTCCCCGGGCCAAACCCCGAGAAGGTGTCGAGTTTTGGAATTTGAAAGGGCCCTGAAGGGGGGAAAAAGCCTTTTACGGCGTCCACCCCCCCAAAAAGGGCCCCCCAAATTTTTTCCTGGTAAGCAAGGGCCAATTATATTTTTTTGGTTAAAGGGGCGAAATGAACTTTAAAAAAAACTCCCTTTAAGGTATTTCACCCCGTTTTTCTATTTTCCAAAATATGGTATAAGTTAAAATATAGTGAAGGGGTTTGAAACATGGGTATTTAGAAAAAACAAAAATATTTTTTAAAAAAATTTTTTTGATCCGGTTTTCACGGCCCAAAATAGCCACCTCAAAAAAATTCAAAAATTCAATTCGCCCCGGGCCCCACCAATTCCAAAAAGTACGGTGTTGGCTTTTTTGAATTAATTTTTAAATGTTTTTCTAGGGGTGACTGGAGGAAAACCCGAAATTTTTTTTTTAACCCAAGTCTTTTCCCGCGAATTTTTTTGTTTTGGGGGTATTTTTACCGATTTGTAACCCCCAAACAAAAAATTTGGGGAAAGGGAAAAACAATTGTTAAAATAAATCGTTTTTTCTCAGGGCAGTCCCAAAAAAAAACAGTTGAAAATTAAAAAGCCAAAAACCAAAAAAAACCCTACGTTGGGAAAGGTGTGCCGGCGAATTGAAGTTTGAAAATTTTTTTGAGGTGGGTATATTTGGGCCCTGTACCGGATCAGAAAAATTTGGAAAAAAAAAATTTTGGGTTTTCTAAAATAGCCCTGTTTTTAAAACCATTACTATATTTTGGGGGTAGTAGCATATTTTTGGAAAAAAAGAAAAAAGCGGGGGGGGAATAGCCTTTAAACCCAAAAAAATATGAGTGATTATAAAAATTAATTTTTTTGTTATAGAAAGAAATTTGGGGGGGATATGACAGCAAGTGGGGGTTTCCTGGGCCTAGCCCTAAGGCCCCCGCCCCCTTTTTTTGGGCATGAACTGGACAGACGATGTTTACCCAAAATAGACGAGGCCTACCCACCCCGGGAAGTCCAAAAACCCAAAAATTAAATGGATCAGAGATTTTGAAAATTTGGCCAGGCGTAGGACCAAAACTTTAATTAAAATTCCCGCCTGTCCCCAGGGGCCACAACCCCTCTATGAGAGTGACAACTTATTCGGGTTTAAATGATGATTCTTTTTTTAGCCCCCTTTCCCCCAAAGTTCCCCAAACCTACAGAAGCGGAAGAAAACCTGTAGGAGTGGGGGCGTTTTGGGAGGCCTAGGCCTGTTCATGCAGGGGTGTTCCGAAATCTGACAAGAAATTTAGATGGGAAAAAGGGCCCCAATAGGGAAAACCCTAACCCTGGCGCCGTAAGCTCCACCAGCATTTATCCCCCTAAAATTTTTGGAGAGAGTTCGGCCCCCCGTAGCTCCCCAGGCGGGAACCCATTTTTGGACTGATATTTGGGCCTAGGAAGGGGTCAAACCCCAACCAAACCCCCCCAAATAGCACATTTCAATGCATATTTTACGTTTCAAATACTTACTGTTATTGTCAGGGAAACAATATTTGGTCAAACTATGAAGCAGGACCGGTTTAGAGTTTTTTTGGGTGGGAAAATTTTTTCTTTTTTTGACAAAATTTAACTTTAGATGAGTTTTAAAGGGGCCCAAAAAAAATTTTCCCCTTTTTACCGGGTTTAGAGAAGGGCTAAGCAAACTTTCCAAAAATGCTTTCCAGTGTATCTGAAAAAATGTTTTCAATTGGGGCAAGTCCTTGACTCGGGGGAAAGGGCGCCTCAGCTTCAAAACCCTTAAAATTTCCCCTAAAGTCTTTGTTATATTAAAAAAAAAGGGGCGAAACTCCCCCAGTAGGGTATGGTTTTTCTAAAAAAATGATAAACGGGTGACCCCCGAATTTTTTATTCTTGAAAAGGATTTGCGTCGCCTAATAACAAATTTAAAATTTTAGTATCCCTGGGGTTTAAAAAAAAACGCTCTGGATTTTTGGAGGTAAAATTTAATTTTCCCCTATTTCTTTCAAATTTAAATTTCTTTAAAAAATTTTTACTTTATTACTCTCCCCAAAGCGTTTTTGACCCTTCCCCCCCCCAAAAAAAAGGCGTTGGAAAAATTTGCCCCAGATCCCAGTTCCCCTTGACAATATTTTGTTGCAGATAAAAAGACGCTATGGAATAGTGCAAAAAGTTTTAGCATTTACACACTGAACAAATTTGGGGGGAGGGGGGGAGGAGGGAAATTTTATACAAACCTCTTGTCATACACCAAACCTTTCAGTTTTTTTTTTTAATTTAATTAAAAAATTTCCCGGGGGACCCTCAAATCCCAGTTTTATTTAAAAAAAATTTAAACCTTAAGAAATTTTACCCCAAAACATACTGCGAAAGTTTAAGGAATTTTTTTCAATAAACACGTCTCTATCACTCCGTTTCATGGGTCTGGGGCATTTTTACAAAGAAAACTGAAGTCAGCATGCACAAATTAAAAAAGGAAATTTTCCAAAAACGGAACAAAAAAACAAACAAAAAAACAAACAAAAAAAAAACAATTGGTCCAACATTTTTCATTTCATATAAAAGGGGGGTAAGAAGCAACCGCGACTTGCTTTCCTTTCTCATGGGGGCCCTTTTACAACGCGGGTATTTTGGGTTTTTGAAATGTTTTGGGTGAAAAAATTAAACTAAATTAAAAGCCCAAATAAAATTGGGGGAAAAGGGTGGGAAAGCTTCCTATTGGCGTTTTTTTCCCTTGAGTTACCTTGCATTTAAAAGAAAACCCAGCGATTTAAGATTAGCGGTCTTTTTTTTAACCAAATATATGAGTTGTCCCTGATAGTGGGGACAGTGATATGAAAATCTCTGGACATTGTTTTGTATCCAGCTCTTCAAAAATAATTTTGTGCTTGGGGGGAATGAACTGACAAGGGAAAAAGGGATCAGACTAATTTCAAAAGCAAAAAAACAAAAACTAAACATTTTTAAGTAAATACTATTAATAAATTTTAAGACATACATTTTAAAGACTTACAGAAAGGGGGTGTAAGCAATATTAAAGTAAATGACACTTTTTATCTGGGGAATAGAATTGTAAACTTAAAGAAGTGAAAAAACCATGAAACGGCCAGAAAAAGGTTAAACTTTATCCTCCACAAAGACCCCAAACCCCATAGTGCATTATTAAGCATGCAGAAAAAGTAAAACGTCCCAAAGCCAAGGGCAATTCTGCACCAACAAATAGTTACGGACTCCAAAAAATTGTAACAGTCAAAAGATATTTGAAAATCAGGGGAGTATCTACTTTTTTTTTCTAAAATGGGAAGAGAATTAGTGCATGTCTATGTAGCTTGGTTTCATGGTTGGGGTAAAAAACTTTTGGTTTTTAAATTGACTCAAGCAAAAAATCTTGAAGTGAAAGTAAATGCCCCTTTGAGTTATTAGTGAGTTATTATTGGGGTTTTAAAGCACACAACAGTAAAGTTACAGTCCCATAAATTTTTCTAGTTGCGAGCACCGTCCGATACAAGTGCCGCCAGTAACGGCGGCGTGGGGCGAACGGAGGGAGAGGATTTTTACCCATAAAGCCGAAACGTTTAGGTTTGACTTTACCCCGATCCCGCGGAGCGACGACAATCAAGCAAGCGATTAAAAATTTTACAACTTGGTTGAAAATACTGGGAAAGAAAATTTTTGTACAAATTTAAGATTTTAAAAAAGCCATTATTTTAAATACAGTTGTTTTTTCTCAGTGAAAAGGTTCAAGTCCTTGACGGAACGCGTTTTTTCTAAATGCAAAACGGTTCAGTCAAAGTTTAATACTTTGAGATGCGGTTAACAAAAATAACAAACATAACCAAACGAGTACATCGGGGGGTTTGATTTTGCAAATAAACAAGCAGATAGTTTACCTTCTTTTTTTCCCCTACTTAAATTTTGAAAAAAAAACAATTTTTATTTTTTAGGCACTGGGACAAGGCAACGACAAAGGGGCACGACGGCTCCAATGGGGAGCATCCACCGATTGTAGTTGGGGTTCTACAAGGGGACAAACGCGAAAAAGTTTCTTAGATGAGGAAGGCAAAAAAAAACAATCTCATGTCATGAGGTGGGTGAATTAACAAAAGGACCACCTCCTATTTGTGGGGGGGAAATCGACAAAGGACAACGCTATTGCTTAAACAGAGCCCGCTTTTGCGAAAGCAAAGGAAAAAGTATCAGGGGCGACAAATGGATCAACTTTTGTAAGAAAAAAATGAAGGGTCGTGCATTAAAATCAAGAAAGAAGATGCCTTTTGCCTATTGCCCGGGTGCACCGACTCAGGGGGGAAGCCCGGGGGATGTATCCACTCTAGCTTGACAGGCCGCGGAGTTTAAACCCTGGGCTCCAGATGAACAATAAACCGGGGGCGATTTTTAAACAAGGGAAAATTATCTTGATCTAACATTTTGCAGCAGCAGCATATCACATGGTTGAAAATGTTGGTTGAAACGACTACTGAAAAAAAACTTGGGCCCTAGGCACATTTCCCTGTGCTATTATGGGGTAAACCCAACATTACATGAATGAAGTTTAAATCTAGCGAAAAAACCTGTCAAAAATTTTTTGGTTTTACCATGAAATGGGGCAAAGGACCTCAGTGCAGAAGATTCTGTGCAATTAGAATCTCCCCGAAAACCCCCGCTGGGTTCTCGGCCTACACTGATGTTTTTCGAAGCGGGACAACTGTTTCAAAATTAAATTAAGGCGCAGCAACAAAACTAATCACTAAAAAATGGGGGGGGGGGGGGGATGATACTAACTGGCCTGGACGGTTCGTGGCAAAAAAAGAGAGAAAATTGCTAACGGGATGGATGAAGGGGTTTCATATCCTTTAAATTCCGCCTACAAAAAAAAGACGCTAAATTTAAAATTTTTCAAAAACCACACCCAGAAAAGGGCTTTTCTTTTAACAGTTTTCAAGAGTGCCCCATTTTCTTGCACGATGCATTTTTGTGGATCTAGTAGTTAAAAATATTTTTTACCACTTTTTTCCTTAACTTTTAAAAACAATCTATTTGTCCCGGGAAAAGCACTGCCAACCCAAGGAGGCCCAACCCAACAGCAAGCCACCCGACTACTATCTCAAAGACATTATTTGAAACCATCGGCTTTGGAAATAATTAACTCGAGAGGCTTTAATGAGCTCTCCCAAATGTTTTGGCCTCTTCTAAAAGTCCATCACTTGCTATCGGGGGAAAACTTGAATTACTTTTAAAATTTAGTTACTTCTAGGCCATCACTAAATAGGCACTACTAATAGGGGGAAATTTTAATGTAAGGTTAGCAAGTCTTAAACAATTTTTAATGGGTTTGTTAAATTAGTTATGTGTCTGTTAGTCCTAACTTTTCAAATAATTGTAAAAATTTGAAGTTTTTAAAAAGTACATGATGTACTATAGCTCTTTCACAATGAAGAACTCCAACTCTCCCTACCAAATTTAATTTGCCCATTTTACACCTACACCATGTTCACTGTCAGAGTATCATAGACTATTCATTGTATTGATCAAAAGAAGGGAGGAATGTTATATCCAAATCAAATCTCCCTCCAATCACTACGACGGGTCGATAATAATCTCTTAAAGGGCTGTAACAGATCGCCTTGCCCTCTGCTCTAATTAAATTTTTCGCAATTAATTTCCATAATAATATTTAAATTAATTAGCCATCAAATGAATAATCATCCTCAATGATAATTTATTGTCAATAAAAAAATTGTTTCAATGTGATAAAAAAGCCTAGGAGCCCCTGATTGGTCCAAAAAAAGGGGCATGTTTTTGCGGGTTAAAATTTTTCAGACCTTGGCTGGTAAAAGGCTAGGGGGATGTTTTGGGTGAAACTTTTTAACCCAGTTTGAGAAACCAGCGATCATTCGTTTCCCGCGGGGTTTGTATGCACCATGAGGTGGGTGTATCGACGGAGTGTGACAAGTGAGGGGTTTCAGGTGTTGAAAACTGTGCCGTGTACCGTTTGAAATATCGTTGCAAATAGCCTGCAAATTTGGGCGAGAGTGATGCTAGCACAGGAGTGGTTATACATGCACGCCCCGCGTGACCAATAGGGTGGTAAGTCCAGTCATGCGGAGCAAAGTGTTGTTTTGCGAGCAGGGGGGCTGGCCCACCCGGGAAAAAAGGGGGAGGCTCGCTCACTAGTGTTTGGTATCCGATTTAGGTACAGGTGCATTACCTAAGGGCGCGTTGCGAAAAAAGTCCGAATGATCAAAATTTGTGTAATAAGCGAGTGGCGGGTTTTAACCGAGTGAGAGCGAGTGACAGAGGGAAATGTTTTAATCGGATCAGAATTTTTCAAACCCTTTAATCTAAAAAGGGAGCTTTTTAGGGGAAAAAAGGTTTCCACGCCATGTGGTTGCCCCAAGCCCCCCACCATGAACCACGCCATTCCTTTTAAAATTTTCCCCTGAACCCATTAGGCCACATCTAAACCTTCAAAATTATTCCTTTTGGAAACCCAATTAGAAATCCAAGTAAAGTAAAAACCGTATTTCGATGACAATCGAAATTCCTTTTAACCCACCCCGTGGAGACCGAGGAAAGGGCCCCCGAAACCAGCGACCCGATCTAGTAGGGGCCCCCCTCATATGGAGGTTTTTCCTACGTTCTTTTTCCCCGCTAATCCTTTTTTCCGACGCCGACACGACGATCGTTTACACCCTTGGATCGCCCACGCGAGCCCGTGGTGAGGTAGAGGGGGAAGTGCCGGATAGAACCCCATCCCTGAGCAGTTGGGGAGTCCAATCAACCTCAGTGGTATTCGACGCCCACGCGAACCGGGTTTGTCCCCAAACCAGGGGGCCGACGTCAGGTTTTTCCCCCTCAAAAACTTTTCCCCCCCCCCCACCAACGCTTCGTATTTCGGGATTTCCCCGTCATCCACGCCAAACGATGAGGTCAACGGAAGGACATACAGTGCTGAGTTCAAAATTTATGTAATAGTTTTAAGACCATCTCAACTGTATTGCTGTTCAATTTCGCTGCTGCTTCAGCTGCTCCACGCTATTTTTCGAAAGCCGAGACATTACTGCTAATTAGTTTGTACAAAGAATTAGTTAGTTATTAGGGTTTAAGGGCACACAACACTAAGGTTATCAGTGCCCGTATTCTCTTATATAATGACATGTTATTTTTAAATCTTATTGTACAGCTGTGTTGATTTCAGGTATTTAAAAACATTTGGTTTTGTTTTTCAGATTTACAGATAAAATTCTTTTAAAATTTTTTTTTTAGTTTTAAAACATTCCTCTCGTCCATGTTTTGAGGGCATTCTTTTCCAAAAAAACAAAAAAGAAAAAAATGCAAGTAGGCCTAACAAACAGTATTTCCCCCTAATAGGCTGGCCTTCCCAACTGAGGGTTTTATTTTCTTTTCCTTTTATACCAAAAAATATAGGCTTAGGCCTACCTATTCCATGTTTCCCTTAATGAAGTTTTGGTAGGTGTGCGGGAAGAGGAAGAACCCACCCCAACTTAAAAAAATTATAACTCTTATATTTTTTTTTGTTACCCAAGCCCTAACAATTGTGTATTGTTGTTTGCCATGATAAATGTCATAATCTATATTTAAAATTTAAATCAGCCCCCAAAAAACATGAGGAAGCTGGGTTTTAACACTATTAATTATCAAAAACCCCCAATGTAGGGATCTACCCAATTACCAATTATTTATCTCTATTTATTTTATCTATTTATTTTTCTACCAAACCCTTCGTCATCCTAACCCAACATTATGCGCAACTTTGTTTGCAAAAGGGGAACTTTTCAAGTATCACAAATTGTTTTTCACCTACGATTAACACATATTTAAAGAAAACAGATGTAAGAAGAAAGGTTTTCAAAAGGGTTTTAAAAAAAAAAGATTCGTTTTGGGAAACACAAGCGGAAAAAAAAAATGTAGTCGACATAGAGCCCCCTCAGGTGAACCCCAAAATACGAATTAAATGATAAATACAATTGAAGATGCTTCTGATTTCAAAAAAGTTAACAATGTTATAGATAGTTGGACAAAAAAACCAAAACCAGATCCCGCACCATATTCTTTTCTAATATTGTGAAAAAGCAAACTAGTTTTTGGTGTCAAAAGACTTAGTAATGTTTTCCAAGGAGTCATGTTCAATCTATGATTACAGACAAACTGACTTTCTAAGCAGGAATTTCTATCTGTTTCACCAAGAAACACTGTTAATATTTTTTTAATAATGCAAAAAAAGCAGATTTCAACTCTATAAAATCCATGTTTTCTCAACTGTCAGTTCCTTTCCATAATCTTAACACTGAACACAAGCGTTTCACTGAATTCACTGCTTCAGGCAATTACATACCACCAGTTTCTTTAATTATTGACTCTAGGTCAGGGTAGGCTCAGGACACAATAGACTAAGAAAGCCATGTCTCCTTGGATACACATGATGTTAAAGTTCAGTTGATCACTTCAAAAATTGTTTTAAAACAGTTTTCTTAAATGAAAAATGTTTTTGACACATTAATTTCTTACATGCAAAGTTTATATCACATGGAGAACGCTATACATAATTTCATTCAGGGAGATCTATGGAAGGCGATTGATTGGATATTGCTAAAGTCTCATATTTGTGCAACTAGGCTAATCGAGACGAAGGGAGGGACGTAAGGGATGACGCGGGGGGACAAGGGGTGGACAGGCCTGTGCTGGTCAGAACCAGCCACAAGCATATGGGGAGGGCAAAGGTTCCCCCACGTCGTGGTCGTCTCCGTCTGTGTCATCCGTCCGTGTTGTCATTGTCGTCGCCGTCGGGGAGGTAGTCAAAGGGAAGGGGAAAGTTCCCCGACGACGACCCAGAGCTCGCACATTAGTTTCAGGGAGATAAAACTCCCTAATCACGGGCCAAACCGCGAGAAGGTTGCGAGTTGGAATTTGATGGCCAAAAGGTCGCATTTGATAAAGATGACCTTGTCATTCCTCTCTTTGTCTATTTTGATGATTACGAGACGGGAAATGTCTTGGGATCACATTCTGGCATAAACAAGCCTGGAGCAGTGTATGCCAGTATCTCATGCTTGCCCTAGGAATGCATGTCAACTTTGGACAATCTCTTCCTATTTCAATTGTTACATAGTGCTGACAGAGCACAATTAAAAAATTTAGCAACATTCAAGCACATTATTGATGAATTAAATTTTGTACAGACTCAAGGAATTATTGTATTCACAACTACTGGAGACAAGCAGGTACTTTTTGTTCTGGGATTGTTGCTGGGAGACAATCTAGGGCTAAACGACATACTTGGATTCACATGCAGGTTTTCATCAAATCATTATTGTAGATTTCGTAAAAGCCAAAAAAAGTGATACAGAGACAATTCATGGAAGATGCTGCTTCCTTAAGAACTAAAAACAATAATTATGCATTAGATGTTGCAGCTGTTAACACTTCAGAAACTGGTTTAAATGAAGAGTGTGTTTGGCACAAACTAGAAGGGTTCCACGTTACCGATAATTTCTGTGTGGATATAATGCACGCTGTTTGAAGGGGTATGCAAGTATGACATGTATGGATTCTGATGTACTTTATTTTGGGAGTCAAGTTATTTACAATTGATATCCTCAACTTCAAAATTCAGACCTATAGCTACAGTTCAAGTGATGTTCGCAATAAGCCCTCTTTCATTACCATAGATAACATACGAAATTCAAATATAAATATGTCTTCTGCTGAGATGCTTTGCTTTGTGCGCAACTTGCTCTTCTCATAGAAGATCTTGATCCAGAAGACAATCAAGTTTGGGAATATTACTTGACCCTCAGAAAAAATAAATAAAATTAAAATAAATAAATTGTATTTGGAGTCTACCACTCAGTTATATAACTGATTTTCAGTGGGGGACAGTAAATCAAAGCAACCAAGCCAACCTGCAGGCCCCGACGCAATCGACGAGTGAGCGATAACCAACCAAGATCGATATTTTTAATAGGAAATATAGCAATCAGTGGTATGGGCAGTGCGAAACACCCGCGGATCAACGCCAGAATCAACAAGGCCGAATCAGAACAACTCTGTATTTATTATTTGCTTCGTTGTTAGGACGGCTCCAAAGTCACCGTTTACAAACTCTAAGACAAGAAACTGATGAACTTAAGTCCAAATCAGAAGTTAAAAAAACTTGTGACTTTGGCGGGAATCGAAACCCTGGACCTTTGCATTGGAAATAGATACGCTAACCACAAGACCAACGAGATGTGTAAGTCATTGCAACCAGGTTGTAATTCGTTATTAAACCACTTAAGTTTATGCGCCAACTTTCTTCATTGCCATCTCTTTTAGGACACTCTAAAACAAACAACATCACTTTATGTGATTTAGATATTGCTTACGTCTCATACTTTGGCTAATCGAGACGAAGGGAGGGACGTAAGGGGTGACGCTGGAGACAAGGGTTGGACAGGCCTGTGCTGGTCAGAACCAGCCACAAGCGTATGGGAGCGCACGTCGTGGTCGTCTCCGTCTGTGTCATCATCCGTCCGTGTTGTCATTGTCGTCGCCGTCGGGGAGGTAGTCAAAGGGAAGGGGAATGTTCCCCGACGACGACCAACATCACTTTTTAGTACACTATGGTAGACACATGCAATTGGTAGGGCCTCTTGTCCACACTGGTCAATGAGATTTAAATGATTTGAGTTGAGAGGTATCGAGCGCTGCGCATTACAAAAAAAAAATGGAAGTGCAAAAAACCGATTAATATTCTTTTAAAAATCTATTGAGAAGGCCGACATCGAATCTGTACGTCGTGGGAAAATGGGGGATATTATCACGTTGTACAGAAAGCCAGGTCCGAAAAGAAGGTTTCTCGATACTTCCACTGTAAACGACATTACATGTGATGGTCAGACGAAGGGGAACAGCAACTAAACCTCGATGCCCGCTCTGTTTACATACAGGAATTGAGCGAGCCATTCATTGTGTGTATATGTACAGTAAGCATCAGTGGGATATCCTGCAACGCTGTTGGAAAAGGTGGCGAAGAAATTTACATCGATGCCACGGGTAAAGTTATACGACAGCAGCGTGTTTCCTATTGCAGTCGTATTTTTTACTACGCCTGCGTTGTCAAGATCAACAATGTAATATTTCCTATGCTGGAAATGATCAGCTGTAAGAATGATGGCGTCACTATCGGAAACATTTTGGCTAAGTATAAATACGTGCTCACTAAGTTTACGAGATTGTTTCCATTTAGGTGCGCCGTAGTAGATTGGAGCTGGGCGATAATATCCGTAATTATTCACGGATGGAACAAAATGTCGATTCTACAATATTTACATGTGACCTATAGCATAATCACTGGTTGTAATGAGCGCCTTCCGTCATCGTCACTCGTAATAATTGTGCATTGCTGTGGCAGCCATTTCATTAAGAACGTGTCAACGCAGCTGAAATCGAAGAAGATTGCTTCAGACCGTGTCAACGCAGCTGAAATCGAAGAAGATATGCTTGTGTAAGCAAACACCTTGTCTACTCTTGATAGAACTTTTTCAGATTTCATCTTTGTTATTGTTGCTCCATTCATAAATAATGCCGTGAATGAAGCAAACGCTACATTAGCTCAGAAGAAATGGCTTCACTTTAACGAGGAGTAGGTTGACTCTCGTTACTTTGTCGATGGGCGACGGAGTTCAACAATCGAGTGGCAAAAATCTATGATAGCAGTCCATTTTATGAACATTTTTTAAAACTTTTTATTCAAACCAAGAAATTGAATAATGCTGAAGGGTAAAACGATCTCTTTTGTGAAGAGTTTGCCGAGTTCATTGTTAAACACTGGATGACATTTGTTCCTTTGTCGACCCGGGCCCTTTTACTTGATGTAAAAAGGAACTCAAAAAAACACGTTGAAGTAACAGCAAAACCGTAGACAAATGGTTTGATTGCGTCAAAATTAAGGTCCTTGACAGTGAAGTGAACTTGCAAGCTGGCCTATTTATTGAGAAGATAAAAAAACGAGTGTTTGTCCAATGTAAAAGGCTTGAGGTCGAGGTGCCCAAGAAAAAGAAAAGAAAACGTGTTGAGATATATGGCAACGAAACAGAATTCGTGCATTGTTCAACTGTTAACGGTGTAAACAGTAAAAAGAGCGAAGTCAACAACTAGGATCCAGAATCAAAAGAGAGAGAAAAGAGGCGTGCGGAAGAAAAAGCGCAAGACACACAAGCATGGTTTTTTTAAACATAGTTTCCTTCAAATATTCCGCTCTAAAGCTTTACAAGACGAAAATGAAACTGACGATCCTAATAGTCAGGGCTCATGACAAAAGCCGTGCGATTTTTGTGATGAAAGCAAACCACCTATACAGTTCTCTTCAGGACAACCTCAAAGAAAAGAAAATACATGTTGGCAATCTGGGAACCCGCTCTGAACATACTTCCGCCTATCAAAGTTATACATAAAAAAATTATAGAAAAAAATACATATTCCATCACAAATCACTTTTATTGAAGCTTCTACATTTATTTGACACAGATGAATGTCCTTAAACTTAAAATTATGTTAAAAATGTGTAAAATGTTCAATACAAAATAATGAAATTACAATAATAAGCATAAGAATAATATTATTATTATTAATAATAATCAATGTCAACAAATAATAAAATGAGAAATAAAAAATTGGACATTTAGTGAAAGTAAGTGTATTCCATAATTTATGGACCAAGAAAATACCTTATTAAATATTCAACCAAGAAACACAATAGTCAATTTTGTGATATTACTACTAAAGCAAAAATGACATTAATTTCAATTTTTGCTTTCACAGCCTCAAATAATAGAGGAATTATTAACTTTGTGAGTCATTTCGTTATGATCAAAGTTTATTATTCACATTCAATGACTTGCAAAATAAATACTTTTCTAATTCTTATAAAAAACATTTGTTATATAATATAAACATAATGATAACGGTGTACTGTACAAGTTTCAATAATGATACATAATCCACGAACTCTATATTAATAACGTTTAGTGTAGGTGATCAATCATTCGTCGACGCAAATAGGATTTCTTATGCTTTTGGCATAATAATAGGTATAATATATTTACGAAATAAATAAACCAATCAACGAAAAATACTTATCAATTTCAAAAAAAAAAATTCGCATACATGATGTACCATGTTTTGCATACAAATTATTTCTGCACAATTAACTAAAAAAATTACGATAGTAAACTTAAATATATTCGACTTATTTTGTTTTCTCTCAGTTAAACTTGTGATTATAGATCCTCGTCATCGTCTCCAGCTCACCGTCATCAAGTTCTTCAATTTCTACCATGTTGTCACATTCATTTTCTTCACTTTCAGACTTACAGGAACACATGTCACAACCGATAAATCCAGCTTGCGACAGCTGCATCTTCCTCCCTGGCATCTGGAAGTAGTGCATCCACACCTCACCAATTGCAGTACAGCCTTTGGTGCTTGAAGTTGGTCCGTCATTATTGGAGTCCAGACATCCCCTTTCCCAAATTTTCCCAACCATACTTTTCAGATGATGGGATTATTGGTTTTGCTGTGGTGTCATTATTCCAAATAATTGCTTGATGGTGAGCACGTAGAATTGCGTGGTGAAGTGCATCCCTAGTAGATGGAAGGCTCTCAGATTGGGCTTGTTTCTGGGTAAACAGCCACCATCTTAATTTATCAACCTGTTGCAATCCCAATAGGCAAGTAAAACCTGACAAATAAATGCCTCGAGCGCAGTGAATGTAAGTATCGTTTGGTAGTAAATCATTCCCTAGGTTTGCAAGTGCACTATAACACTATCATTGGCATTCTTAAAAGCTTTCCAGAAAAACTTAGTTTTCCTTTACCTGCAAAACCTCCTGTATTGTCTGCACCACTTAAAGCATGTAGACCAGGCAATGCAGAGATCTTTCTGGTTCCGAGAGCTTCAAATATGGGCTTTAGAGGAATAGTCCGGTACAACTCTCCTTTTCCAGTAACGAAGTTCGTGTCCGCGCATAATTCGGTGTACCTTCGAAGAGCTAACACAAAAACATCAGTGTCTGGTGAGTGAATGTTGATTCTAGACGCACCCTTAATTGTTCGTTACTTCAGCTGCGTGAAGCAAAAGCTTAGTATCAGCTTCTTCCTGATTACTCTGAAGATGATCACATCCCTGTGTGTTGCTTTACACTCACATCCCATGCTACAAACATTTTTACCATGTTTAAGTGAATTTTCCAGAATCTTCTTGACATGTAATGTGTCAGTTTCATTTTAGTTTTCACATGAGATAAAATACTCTTCATTGTTAAGTTTGCTATATTTGTTGTATCTGTGATGTGGTAAGCTACCACTGGTTGATGCCCTTGTCTCTTTTCCCGTGTTGCTGTCTTCAGAGAGTTATCCACGTCATATCGGTCAAAAACCACATGCAGTTCATCATAGTGCCTGTATTTCATTAGCAACACTTCTGCAAAATGATTCGCTAGCTGACTACAGTTTTTAATGCTGTCGGGCTTTTGAAACGACTGGAGTTCTGCCATCCCATCAACAAGTCCAACCACAAATCCACCACTGTTATTGGCTTTTGTGTATTCTTTGTTTGCGGCAATTGCTATTTCATCATGGACATCAGGAAATGTATCTTCACCGCAAGGTAGTTTTTCCAGGATAGCCATCAGATTACTTTTTTGATGACATTTCAGCATTGTGCCATCAGCAGCAAACAGAGATCTTGGTACAACTGATAGTTCGTGTTTCCCTATAGCTTCTTCCATGGTGGTATATATCTTTAGGTGATTTCACTTGCGTATCCAGCAATGCTATTTTTGTGGTCGCTTAATGCACGCAGTTCAGACGGAATCCGCCAGGATCGCGACGTGTCAGGTGGTAGTCACGTGACGAGAAAGTCGATAAAGAAGTTTTTCCAAACTTCTTTGTCGACTCTAATACCTCGAGAGATGGCAGTGTGTATGCACTTTATTGAAGGCCGTGCATTCAGATCCATAGGCGGAACATTCGAATTTCCGAATTCGAGCCATCTGATTGGTCCCCAAGGCCGCCATCTTGTAAGTTCTATGTCACGTGGACTACCACCGACACGTCGCGCATTCTGTCGGCGACCGCCTGCACTGCGTGCATTAAGCGACCACAGAATTCTGGCAGTGAAATCACCTAAAGATATATACCACCATGGCTTCTTCTATGTTTTATTTCCGGTCGGGATTTGGTAACCAATAACATACGAGCGAACAGGTTTCTGTCTTCTTTTGGATGAGCGTAGCGAGCGTAGCGAGCGAAGCGAAGATTCCATTTCACTACACTGGAGAAAAAAATCCGGAATGTTTTTTTTTTTTTTTTTTTTCTTTCTTTTTTTTTTTTTTTTTTTGTCTGTTTGTCCACACGATTCCGGCTAAACCGATACTCCGATTGCGATGAAATTTTATGGAGGCCTTCGAAATCTCTGAACTTAGAACTGCCACGTTTTTGAGCGCAATCGGAATTTTTTTTCTCATGAAAATCGCAATTTTACGATTTTTTTTTCAATTTTTAAAAAATTTCTTCGACTTATAACTCCTACATGCTTTATCCGATTTTAATGATTTTTGCACAGAACCTTTTTTTTATGAATTAAGATATTTTTGTGAAATTTGAGCGCAATTGAAAAAATATTTATCATAAAAATCGAAATTTTACAGTTTTTTTCTTTTTTAAAACAATTCTTTGACTTATAACACCTACATGCTTTATCCGATTGTAATGATTTTTTCGCAGAACCTTTATTTTATGAATTAATATATTAGTGTAAAATTTGAGAGCAATCGAGAAATTATTTCTTATAAAAATCGCAATTTTACGATTTTTTTAACAATTACAATTAATTAAAAAAAATTAAAAAAATTAAGTTAATTTTTAATTTAATTTAATAATATTTAAAAAAAATTCAACTTAGTAATGATTTTGCCACAGAACAACAGAACATTCGCATAACACATGGCAGCTCAATGCACCAATTACGCTCATCCAACAACGCGGCGGGACTTAAGCGTTTTCCTAGTTGGTATCAATTGTACTACCTCCAATTACCAGTTTAACTTTTTTTCCCATGATCTTAAATATCGGCAAGTTTCATTTTTTCATTGGAGCCCATAGGTTGATATTTTCCTTCTCAATGCGCTCAGAAACAAAAGTTTCAAATAACCTTTTTCCCCAAAACAATTCCCCAAAAATTTGTTGAGCTATTATTTTAATTGTCGTCGGTTTTATTTATTGTTACATTTAAATAATTATCACATTTCCTGGCTCATTTTACTTATAATAGTACTGAAAGAAATAACATGCAAAAAATTACTTTTCTATCATTTTCGGCCTGCGAAAACAAAGCATTTGAAATTATTACCATTGTTGTTGTATTTGTATGATATAATTTCTTTGTTATCAGTAAGTTAATATTGGCACACGAATTTAATCTTTGTAAAAAAATATGAACACATTAGCATATGGCTATTTTGCATTTATCTAAATTTATTATTTTTTAGATTGTTGTTATTTTTATTATAATATTACTGTGATTATAATCATTATTGAATCATTGTATTGAACATTTATCACATTTTATAACATTATTAAGTGTAAGGACACTTAACTTTGTCAAATAAATGCATAATAGCTTTGACAAAATGATTTGTAAATAACTTTAATTATTTTATCATTTATTTATGCATAACTTTGATAGGTCATCAATGTGCTCAGAGCAGATTCCGAGATTGCCAACATGTATTTTCTAATTCTTTGAGGTGTCCTGAAGGGAACTGTATAGGTCGCTTGCTTTCATCACAAAAATCGCACGGCTTTCTATATCACCGAACATGATGCCTGACTATAACGAGCATAAGTCCAAACGGAATACAATAGATGACATAAATCCAAATGACACAACAGTAGGTGAATGTGAATCGACAAAGACTTTCAAACAAGAAATTGATGTTATAAATGTTAATGTAGAAAATGAATATGCAGCTAGTGCTGTTGAAACCCCTAATATAATATTTATTAGTTAATCAAAGTCTAATCCAGTAAATGACATAGCACCCACAAAACACAATGATATCACTCCTTAACCGATATCATTAAATTACCCTCACCGAAGGGCAATGAAAAATGGTGTTTTCATGGATCCTGAATATTACTCTAAAGAAGTTGGGCGCTGACCGCTAACAGATAGCACTAGTTTTCGCTTATAGCTGAAGTATCGGTTATACGATCGACTTTGAAGAAAGATTCGGCCTATCGATCATTATTGAGAAGTTTGATCGTCCGTTCGACGCCATTGAAGCTCAATACTTGCTTTATAATAATAAAAAAAAAAAATAATATAAGGGACGCAAGGGGCGACGCGGGGGGGAAAGGGGTGGACAGGCCTGTGCTGGTTAGAACCAGCCACAAGCGTATGGGGAGGGCAGGGGTTCCCCCACGCCGTGGTCGTCTCCGTCTGTTTCATCATCCGTCCGTGTTGTCATTGTCGTCGCCGTCGGGGAGGTAGTCAAAGGGAAGGGGAAAGTTTCCCGACGACTACCCAGAGCTTGCCATTAGTTTCAGGGAGTAAAACCCCCAATCACGGGCCAAACCACGAGAAGGTTGCGAGTTGGAATTTGATGTCCCAAATTTGGATAACTTACCAAGTACCGTGTTCAATATCAAATTAAAAATGATATCAAATTGAAATGTTATTCAATACAATTTATAACTATATAAATAAGAAAATAACATAAGGGTGAGGATAAAACACTTGCTAGAATATCCATCTTTGCATCTATGCAGGTTTGTGGCAATGAGTTGCCTTGGCAGAATTTTCGTCATTGTAGCCAGTCGGGCATTAAATCATGTCGAGCTGTATCTGTGCATTACCCCTCTCGCGGCTGGCGGCTATTGCCATATTTTTATGCCGAAAAATCGAAGTGGGGATAAATATGTTCACACATTTCCCTCCTCCGTCCTTCACCTCGCAAGATTGTAAATTTCCAAAAATAAGTTCCTATGGGTGGTTGCAATGCTCTTAATGATTTCAACATGACAGCATATTTGTCATTTAATTTATTCAATATTCAATTAAAATATTATTATATTCATTTAAGTGTTATAAATGTGTTGAATGTAGACACCCCAAGCAAGAACGGTTCTCCAGTAGATGATAATACACCTACACATACACCGAGAATGCATCGGCTACTGTAATGTAACCACTCAATCCAATAATTCACTCGAATTAATTCCTGGTTCCACACTGCGACGAACGCCAGGCAGAAGATATGCAAGGAAGCATTGAAGACGTTGTCGAAGCATGAATAACGAAGGTTTTGAATTTGCACTATTATTTGATGCAAAGGCGAAAATAATTTTGTAATGAAAACAGTCATTGTATTGAAATTAGGGTACTCTACTGTCTAAAAAAATTGCTATGAAAGGAATCACGACCCCCTAAAAAAATTCCGAAAATAAGATTCCAACTAAATCAATGGCTTCATGTGTGATTTATCGACGCACGATTTACGAAATGTACAAAGAGAAGGAAGTTCCGACTATTCGAACCTTGCACGCAAGATTGTCCAATACAACACAGAATACAGACCACGAATTTCTTCTTGTAACAATTCCATTTGAAGACCAACTAATGCAAGCTTTGCGTCTGCCAAGTTTTCAAATTTCAAATTCACTTAAGAAACAGGAGGGTTTTGCAGTGAAGGCCTCCTACGTGATGACCATGATGTTTTGTTTGGTGTAGTTGATGACTTTGTGGCTGGTAGTGATTGGGTAATTTTTGCAGAGATCGACGGAATCGATGATGTGGATGGTGCAGATTCGGATATTGTTGGTAGCGGAATTGTGTTAGTATCAGTAGGTCTAAATGCATTGTTTACTGGTGTACGAAGCATTTTCGGGGTGTACCGTGACCAGTCTATCGTGTTTGTGGTCATTGGTTGGCTTTTGTTAGATACGGGTGTTTTTGTCTTATTGATGTTGGCTGATTGGGGGGTGGTGGTGTCGTCATTTTCGTCATCATCAAAGAAATCCAGGGTGACATCAACCATGTTAGCCTGATTTACAAGGACAGACTGATGCTCTGTAGTAGGTAATGTATTGTCAGGTGACACGTCATTACTGGAGGATTTTCGTTGTCGCGCCATTTCTGTAAAAATAAATCATTTACTATTACCTGATTACTTGCTAGTAGGGACCTATTTGAATAGAATATTTGGGTATTATAAATAGAATTGAAATGTGGTTATCCTTGTCTCTCATTGTACTGAAAAAGAAGAATCTGAATATGTACTGTTTGTGATTTGAAAATCAGTTTTTATTATTGAATACCTATCTATAAAAAAAAATACAAATACAAATACAAATATAATAAAATATGTTTCCATATTTCATACTATAGGTACTGTATTGTATTTTAATGTACTATTGTGTAAAGCATAGAATTCTATATAGGATAATACCTGCTGAAATAATACAGACTCTGATTGCTTCTGCTGAATACAACTTAAAGGTAAGTTGGTCATACCAATATCTTTCATCGTCAGTGCTCGATAGTATAGTCTGTACAAGAGAGACCTACATAGTTTCCCCATACCCTACAGTACCCTACAAAGTTTGTTATCCTTTTGACGCCAAACTGCCACCAAGTGCATGAAATGAATAAATTGTATTATTTTATAAATTATAGGCCTGTAATGGGGACATTAGACCTAAAAAAAAGTGTTTTTACAGAAAATTTCCCATAAATTTTCAAAATTGAATATTTCAAGACAAAACCCACATCTCAAGATATGTAGGTATGATACTTTATTGTATATTTTCTATTAAATACTGATTGTGGTCATATATGGGGTTAATCCTGCTTCCAATGTTATAGGTCTACTGTGTATTCTAGTGTGTCTGTGTAATGTTAGTAAAACGAATTGGTCACAGCTAGTGCCAATCACGTCTTGAAGGTATACCATGATCGTCTAGTCAAATATTGGGCTATTGTAAACAATTTACCATTTTGCTTGTTGGGGTGGCCGCCTCTAATTTCTAGGTCTAGGATGTGACATAATAAGCTTACAAATCAATCAAATAAAGCTTTTAGACCAGACTTGGAGTTAGTTAGTTATTAGGGTTTAAGAGCACACAACACTAAGGTTATTAGTGCCCGTATTCTCTTTTAGAGTGATGTGTAATTTTTTAAATTCTATTATACAGCTTTGTTGATTTCAGATATTTAAAAACATTTGTTATATTCTCAGATTCATCAGATAAAATTTATTTTAAATTAGGTTTTAGTTTAAAATTATTCCTCTCGTCCATGTGTTGGGGACATTCTCCTAAAATGTGCTTAACAGTTAAAATCTCACCACACTGCTCACATAGGGGTGGATCTTCGCCTCTTAGAAGGTATCTTTGATGAGATGTGTGTGCCCCAATGCATAGAGGTCAGAACAACCTCTTCTCGTCGAGAAGCGCGCCTTGAAGAGATCCAGGGTTTTAAACATAGTCTTTTATTTCACGAAGCTTATTATTTTGCATGATATGCCATTCTTTGCACCACTTTTCTTTAAGTTTGAGTTTGAAGAATGCTTTTAGATCGGGCGTTACAACAAAATGGAAATAAAACTTGTGTTTTGTTACCAGCTTCTTTGGCACTTTGGTCGGCGACATCATTTCCTAAAATAACCAGAATGACCAGGGACCCAACAAAAAACTATTGATTTTTTTTTTGGGCAGCAAGTTTCGACAATATTAGGTGAAATTTTATTAATTAAGGGTGTGAGGTGTAAATTTTGGCAATAGCCTCTAGTGAACTTAAAGAATCCGTGGACACTAAGAATTTAGGGGTCCTTACTATCAAGAGCAAACGGAGGCTTTGTAGAATTGCAACAGTTCTGGGCATTGTGGCCCGCTGTATGTGAAATGGAGTTTAAAGTTGATGTTGTTGCTCTCCGTTGTAAAGGCAGAGCCAACTGAATTGTTCACTTTTGAACCGTCTGTAAAAATATTTCTGAAATCTTTGTGGTTGTATCGGATTTCGTTGAATAGTGCTTGATATTGTTTGTTTTGATGTGGTGGCCTTTTTGTGTTTTGAGAGCTGTGTTATGCAGCTTGGTTTGTTAAGTGTCCAAGTGGGATTGCCCCTTTTTGATTTATAGAAAACAAGGGGAAGTGTAAGGGTTTAAAGGGCCCTTTAGTGTTCCAGGGAGCGGATGCCCACCGGTCTCGAGGCCTTCAGGCGAAACTCATACCGATTTTGAAATGGAGGGTCGAAAACTGCTTTAGGCTGGGTTTGTAGAGATCCTTTTAATGAGGCGATGCAATTAGCATCAAGTACTTTCTTTGGAGGATAGAGATGGTTCTGCAGACTCGCAAAAAAAGACTGGGGAATAGGGCTCGTACGGATTGCTCCTGTGGATAGCCTTATACCAGTGTGGTCAAACTGTATCCAACGTCTTGATATAAGAAGGTCTAGCCGAATCAAAAAATAAAACTAGCAAAATCCAACTTGAAGCGGATAAGGGAGCGATAAAGAGGTAACATGGTTGTACGACAGCTCCCCAAATTTAAAGTATTGCTGAGCACTCGTAGGATGTTGAAGGCTTTTAAACACTTGGTTCGTAGCTTTTTGGATATGTGGCCTCCACGTTAACTTTTTATCAAATAACATTCCCAAAAATCGTGTTATTTCGGCAAATGGTAAGGCATGGCTTCCCATGTGCAGGTCGGGATTGAGAAAATCACGGCAAAGGCTAAATAGCACACATTGGTTTTTGTGATAAAAAGAGAGGGTTTCCTTTCTATTATAAAAAATGTTCTAGGAAGTAATGCGCACTTGGACGTTATTATCTCATGTGGTTTGCTACTTTACAGGGTTTGTTCAAAGAAATTTGAAGAAACAGTTTAACTGTGATGAGTGTATTGTTGCCATACCCATTCCAACTCGCAACCTTCTCGTGGTTTGGCCCGTGATTAGGGGAGTTTTTCTCCCTGAACCTGATAGGGGAGCTCTGGCTTGAAGATGCTTACACCATTTTTAAAAGATAAATGTTTAGTTGAAAAAGCTTCATCTCAAGTTTTTCATGAGCCAATTAAAAGAAAATCTTTGCAGACATTTACATCATTAAACAAATCACTGAAGACAACAAAGGCTGGAAAGAAATAGTATTTAAAGTAGGGAAGACGACGGGTACTCGGGTAACAAAGATGAATTACTTAATGGCTAGCGTAAGTTCCAAGAGGTAGAAAGGCAACGTAATATTAGCATGATGAGAAGGGACAAACCCCCTCAGCCGCCCCCCCCCCAAGCCAAATAACTTCAACGTTAAAATTGTGGAACAGAAATCCAACCATCATGGACCAACTATAAATACACCAATAGCCAAGAGACAAGACAAAGCGGTCAAGAATCAAAACAACGCGGTCAAGAATCAAGAAAACGAGACGCGACGAGCAAGCACTTGCCGTCCGAGAGAAGTTAAATGCTACAATTGTAATTTATAAGGGCATAGATTGTCCAAAACCAAGGACAAAATGTTTAATCTGCGGGTCACCGGAACACCGGAAACAAGATTGCACTCCAATGAAGACAGAAAAAACCCGTTCTTTTTTCTTAATTACAATGCCATAAGGTCCAACATGCCGGTTGAAAGATCGAGTGCAAAAAAACCACTTGAAGAGGAACTACCGTAAAAAATTGCATGAACTGGGAAAAACATACTAAAATGGCTCCCTGTTGAGCTGAGGTTACGTTGAATTTTGGGGGACCGAGTGCTACGTCTTCGGACATCGGTGCCTGCTGCTGTTGTCAACGCCAGAGTCAGGAGGTCCCTTACATGTACGTGTAGTGAGCTAAAGAAAGGCCTTTAAAATGGCCTGTATCATGTATTGGGTTGCCATGATGGATGTGACGAGAGGGGTTTACTTTGTACTTGGCCAAAAGATGAAGAGGTTAACCTGGTTCCTGAGTTAAAGGACTGTGGTCTTTTCCACGAAATTAAACACCGCCTTAATCTGTTGTACCTCTCGTCCTGCTGGCCGCTTATTGTACGACGTTAGACAATAACCCTGCAGAGCAATACAACAGTTACGTGAAAAAATGTTTGTTGGGGAAAAGAATAAAACTTTGCTTTACGGGGCTCGTATCAGGCGAGATGTGAAGCTGAACAGCCTGAGAATACCTGCGAGCTGTTCATAGAGGTCCAGGTGTATTTTTTTGGAAATTATATAAAATATATAAAATGTGTATTGAGTGTTGTAGACGCACTCATTAAATTTGTACAGTTACAGTTACGTATTTTTTGTTGGTGGCAGAATAGTGATATTGTATTATGTGCGTTACAAATAGTGAAAACCCGATGTTCTGTTATGCTTTATCGATATGATTTTTAAACTATTATTTTTTTTTTATCTCGTATTTGTCCCTTGTGAGGTTTTACGGAACATTTGCTTTCTCTGTATGACTTGTTTTGTACTTGTGTATCATGGCCTGCTTTGTTGTAACTTTTATTTTATTTTATTCGTGATTTGTCCCTCGCTCATAAACTAAATTAATAATTTAAGTTTCTACACAAAAATCAAGATCTAAGAACAAATTCATAAACTATCAATTAAATTAAATACGTACGAGAGTAAGCCTGGGAAGGGACATAAAAAGAATCACTCGTTTCTCCGTAGACCCAGACTTGCTCAAACAACACTCAGCTGAAATAGAAGCTTACTCCCTGAACTGTGGAGGCCCTGTAAGAAGAGAACAAAGAGCATGCACAAAACACGTCCGCCTGCGACAAGAACAACAGACCGACTGCGTCGCATACACACTGCACGTATCGTAGATCGCGATAACACGCAGTTACCTCGGCAGCCAGCTTCATGGCTGCTGGTTCCATTTTGCTCAAGTAATTAAAATTTGTTTAAATAATGTGTTGTGATTGTTTTTATTTAGTTTGTACCACAATAACCAATCACCTTGATAATGAATATTATTAAATTTCGGTTTTAAATTTAACAACTATCTACATCAACAAACAAATTTAAAGGGGAATAAATTACGCATTAAGGTTCTTCAGATTAAAATGAAGTCAGGGTCCGTCGATGTGTCTCATCAGAGGGGCCAACACAAAAATCGTCCGTACAAGATCAAAGACGACGAGACAGACTTTATACATCAGCACATCGATTCTTTTCCAAGACAAGAAAGCCATTATAGTCGGCTTTTAAGTTCTAAAGACTGTCTTTAACCTGATTTGAGCATAAAGTTGATGCATCGCCTTATCACGGAATTGTATCCCGATACAACAGTCTTTAGGCGGACATACTCTACAGTATTTCGCGATGAATTTAAATTGCGATTTGGTTTTCCACGATCGGATACCTGCACTGTTAGTAACAAAAACGACCTGAGACTTAGTGCGGCAGACACTGAAGATTCCCGCCAAGCAATATTGGCAGAAAATGAATTACACCATCGGAAAGCTTGTCGTTCTAGAAGAAGCCTTTCCTCAACTCTTTGGGTCGTTCAATGACGGTATTTACTCCTGTGGCACGGTTCGATCAAATCGGAAAAGGGTTTTTGCCTTTGAGGTTAAATTGGGTGTCAACTTTTTTTGACGATTCCCCTAATACTTAGTGCATCTACAGAAAGATAATTTTCAGCATGAAAAACGTATCAAAACTCATTCCAGAAACACAACAGGCCAATAAAGATTGTCAGAGTTAGCCCTTCACTCCATAGAGAAATTCTCATAATGTTATTAAAAATGATCGATCATTCTAACGATCGTGTTGAGTCTATATTCGTAAAAAGGCAAGAAGAATCGAGTTGACATTCAAGTAGAAAAAAAATCGTAGATGAGATAACAGATGTTATTTCGATTTAAAGAGAGTCGCAATCATGTACATTTTATATTGTATGTATTAAAACCATGATTATATAATATCTTTCAAAATGTGTTTTATTGTATTTAATTTATTTGCCCAACACAAATTATAAGATGTAGAAAATTGTCACCAATTGACGGGCTTGTAAATTTGTATGTCTCAAATCATGTACATCCCCGAGATACCATTACACTATAATAATTCAAAGTAAATTTTCACCATCATAGCAAACTGTTCATGTCTGTTCACGAATATATTGTTTAAAATGTGACAAATATAATATATTATATTTGTGTATATTAATCTATAGGTTGGAAAATTCAACACTGTCTTTAATCTTTTCACGTCCTCATGTTGTGGGCTTAAAACGCCTTAAAATGCACCAAATAACACATTAACACATGCACAACACCTAGGATAGTTTATCTAAAGGCACACTGAGGTTAATCACAAAACGCCTGGTAGATAACATTGAATCAAAAAGTATCATGAAGAAATTTAAATTCAAAAACCTCTCTCCACCGGCCGCGTATATGGAGGAATACGAGGCAAGAACTACCAGGATCTCATCATTAATTCAAACTACACCATTAAAACATCAAAGCCTATTAATTAGATATTGCTTTACGTCTCATATTTATGCAACTTGGCTAATCGAGACGAAGGGAGGGACGTAAGGGATGACGCGGTTCCCCACGTCGTGGTCGTCTAAGTCTGTGTCATTATCCGTCCGTTTTGGATATTGCTTTACGTCTCATATTTATGCAACTTGGCTAATCGAGACGAAGGGAGGGGACGTAAGGGATGACGCGGGGGGACAAGGGGTGGACAGGCCTGTGCTGGTCAGAACCAGCCACAAGCATATGGGGAGGGCAGGGGTTCCCCACGTCGTGGTCGTCTCCGTCTGTGTCATCATCCGTCCGCGTTGTCTTTGTCGTTGCCGTCGGGGAGGTAGTCAAAGGGAAGGGGTTCCCCGACGACGACCCAAAGCTCGCCATTAGTTTCAGGGAGTGAAACTCCCCTTTCACGGGCCAAACCGCGAAAAAGGTGTCGAGTTGGAATTTGAAGGCCCGTCCGTGTTGTCATTGTCGTCGCCGTGGGGGAGGTAGTAAAAGGGGAAGGGGAAAGTTCCCCGACGACGACCCAGAGCTCGCCATTAGTTTCAGAGAGAAAAACTCCCCTAATCACGGGCTAAACCACGAGAGGTTGCGATTTGGGAAATTTGATGGTAACAACTGCGTCATGGCCAAAGAACTGGAAGTAATATCATCCCCAAAACATCATCCAATACAAGGGCCCCCAGCGCAGCCATCAAGTAGTTGGATGGAATAATTTTAAACAACTAAGGGATTTGTATCAGTACCCGTCCCCCTCAAGCAAACTAAACGTTTACGTTGTTAGTAAGCTGTCACAACATTCGCGTCAGGGGGAGTGCGTCGGACATCAAGGGGAAAATGTATTTGTTGTGTGTGCGTTGTGTGCAAATACCATCAAACACAAACCCAAAAGACACAAGCGAGACTGACGAGATAGGACATCGGGGATTATAGTTGCCTTACAAAAAAAATGCCAGGTGTGCGCCGCTGGGACAAGCGCCACTGTTGCTTTTTTGCAAGGTTCATTTGCGAAGCGGCCATGGCATTTGGAGAGCGCACATTCCAACGAGCCTTAATTTGAAAAGCCTTCTTAGCTACGAAAAAAAGAAAGAGCGCTCTCGTTTGATAGGGGGGAACTACCTACACAACAACGCAACTTTCACTCGCGGATAAGGGTTATAATTCCAAAACGTTGATCAAACGCAGGCACAGAAAAATCCTGCGAAACTTTTTGCCTTGCGCAAAATGTCTTGAATTTTTAAAACCAAAAAGACCTGTATTTGAATGTAAAAAGTTGTCAAACAAGAGTTGGAATGAAGGGTTACGAAGGTGCAATGTGCTGCACTTCTACCAATTTCCAGTGCTGCTTGTGACGAAACGTGACATAATTACGCAAGCTGTGGATCTGATACTCAAATACGGCTCGCAAATGTACGCACAGCACGGTGCGCAAGATCATCTGCATTAATACACCGCACAGAGAATGCGTGAGCTTTGGTAGGTGCTCGCAAAGGATCCAACCAGAATACTAATACACCCGAAAAATTTGATCTGGGTTAACACAAAACGATACTTTTGATTATACATAATGATGAATGTATGTAATTGAAGCACGTTTTTTAAGGAAAATTCATAGGTAAATAAAATTGAAAATAGTATATTTTCATTCTGATTTCACTTTCCCAGTGGTGTATTTCCGTATGTCACACAAGATTGAGTGAGCATACACTTAACTTTTCAGAAACATTAAAGAGAAATTGGCTCCAAATATGTGGCTTGATTTTTTTGGATATTGCTTAACGCTCACATTTATGCAACTTGGGTAAGCGAGACGAAGGGAGGGGGCGTAGGGGGTGACGCGGGGGGGCAAGGGGTGGACAGGCCTGTGCTGGTTGGTCAGATTTTTTTATCCGACTATGAGAGGGCGATGATGAATTCGACAAGAACAACAGACCAAATGGGAGGTGAGTCTGCCACTGTGCACTGTAGCTTATGTAGATGGAGGTCAAAAGGTGCGGGTCGGCGAGGTCATATCATTGTTGCGGTAAGTGCATTGAAAAATTTTAAAACCATATTGATGACATAAGCACAATGAACTCCAAGATGTGTTTAAATAGATAATCCTCTATAGTAATTTAAACCAGTTTATAATTTAAATTTATAAAAACTATACAACAAACACAGCACAGAACCCAGCACCACTATAGTTTTGTCAAGCCTCTAATCTCGCACTGAACAGAAGCAAACACCGACCAAAACATAAACTGCACAACCTGTGGGGGACGGAATAGACGCAGAACAACACTGAGATCACATACTTTGTACTTAGTAGCAACAAAACCTTTTAGTCTGGACGGAACAGAATTCTCCCTTTCAGAAAATAGACATCTAAAGAACACATTCAGCAGAAACAGAAGCCAACGCCATGTGCTGTGGAGGCCTAACAAGAGCGGAACTAAGAGCGGAAAGGCACAGCACATAAACCGTGTGAAGGTTCTCATCTCACATTGGACAGAACGAGCACTTTCTGAACATAAAACTCCTCAGGTGCATGGACGGAACAGACAGAGCACAAAAACTGTGATGACGAAGCAGGCCAGAATAAAGAGAGAACATAAAACCCTTCCAGTCTGGACAGAACAGACAACCTCCTGAAGAAACAGAATGTTGAATGAGAACGAGGACACAGCCCAAAAGGGTTGAACAAGCAACACATACAGCAGGAACAGAAGCTAACTCCATGTACTGTGGAAGCCCAATAAGACCAGAGCGAAGAGCGCGGACAAAACAAAGTCCGCCTGGGACAAGAACAACACACCGACTGCGAGGCGAGGCTCCCCGCTGTGTGGGTGGGCCCAAAATGAGTCAAAAGGTGCGGGGCGGCGAGGTCATATCGAAGCTGCACGCAAGGTCATTGACGTTTTTTTAAAACGCGTTGACGCCAGTGGCGCATGCGCTTTTTAAATGTATAATTAATTGGTTTGAGAAATATGACAAATTATGTAGTGAGGCTCATCGTGACGACACTATTGTCGCAAATACACACATTTTTTATGTTGTTCTATGGTGTAGGCCTAGTGGTGTAGGCTAGTGACTGTATTGGCCTACAAATCGATCTGAATAACTTCGCATCTGGTGTAAAAAGTGGGCCCTTAACCTCAATGGGACAAATGTAATAAATCACCTTCACCAACAAAAAAAGTGCCTCATACAACATCCATACGAACTCGAAGTGCTCGCGAGAGTCAACACAATCAGAGACTTTTGGGGGTTCAGATGTCCAGCGACCTATTATTCAGTGAACACATTCATAACGCTACACCTAAAGCCCTCAAACTCCTCGAATTTCTAAAACGTAACTGCTCGAAGGACTTCTCACCAAAGAACAACGCGAAAGATATATCTAGCTTTGATTCGTCCTCCGTGGATTACCGAGTGTCGTGTGGAATCCTCATCATGTAACAAAAAATAAGTGAGATCGAGCGCGTGCAACAAAAGTTCATGCGATTTTTCTGTTTTCAAAATAACATTTACTATCACCGCTCATTGTATTCCTCTCTATGTCAAAGTTTTCAAATGTCTACATTAGAAAATCGCCGTAAAGCAACTGACATCTTATTTCACTACAAACTCATTCATGGTCTCATTGATTCGGATTTGATTGAAAGTGTCAACTTCCACATTCCCGCTAAATGCACGCGCAACCATCACAAACTCTAAGTTCCACTCCCTCGTATTGATCTGTTGAAATTAACTCCCATTAATAGAATCCAATCAACGTACAATATTTTAGTTTCCAAAAACAGTGAACTTGATATACACTATATGTGTACTCTATATATATATATGTTCTGTTGTAGGCTTTCGTGATTCATAGTTTATGTTATGTTACACTTTACGGAAATAATCACGCTATATTGGATGTTTAAAACAAATATTTAATTAAAACTTCAACGTTTCAGAAGAAAACCATAAAACAGATAATCCAGACTCTGCGCTGGATACACATGGTCCAAGAGTCGTACCAGTTGACCAGAATAGTATTAGTATTAGTAGTTTTAGGGCGCTTTAACGGCAAAGATTATTCGCGCCTCCAAGATATTTAGTTAACTATGTATGAATGTAAAATACGGTTAATAAGGTTAAATGTGTTTTTGATATCATTGTCATAAAAAGAATTGCCAAGGTCGATATATTTGTAGACAGCCAAATCGGGAAAAGGTATACATGCTAAAGTTGTCATATGTAGAAAATGTCAAATTACCAAATCATAATCATAATCATTATCAGGAAACCGTTGCCAACGTCGTCATTATGAATAGCAAGTCAACATGCTTCATGGATTTATATTTATTTTTATATGAACTGTCATAGTTTGTCGATCAGATTGCTAAGGTTTAGAAATCTGATAAGTTTTTCACTGTTTTCATAAGACAAAAGTTCTTCATATGATATATTTAAAGTTAATTGGAGTCTCAAACCATCATACTTAGAGCAGTCACAAATGATGAACGGATAGCAACACATCACACGTGTCGCAAATCGGAGCAATCTTATCTCTGGTAAAAAGATAGGCATGGGTGAGGTGGGTGTGCCCTATTCGTACTCGCGCCAATACAACCTCCTCACGACGAGAAAGTATGGAAGAAGGGGGTCGTACTTTCAGTGAAAGACAGGGCATCACACGGCGCAGTTTATTATTCTGCACAGCATTCCAACAATCCTGACCTAGTTTCAACATATGGTTCTTGAACCCACTGTGGACATCAGGAACAGGTACGAGGTCAAAATCAGTTGATGCTTTTTGCGTTGCAGCCTTGGCTGCCAAGTCAGCCTCCTCGTTGCCAGAGATACCTACATGACCAGGGACCCAGCAGAACATGATTTTGTAGCCTCTCGCATGAAGTTTCTCCATGAAGAACTGAATGCAATTACTAATGGTGAGTAGAGAACATGACGTGGGGTGCCTGAAGTTTCAAATTAAACTATCTGAACATACCATGAAGCTTCCGCATCTTTGTTTCATATATATCTCAAAGCTTCTCGTATGGCATACATTTCAGCAGTAAAACAGAACACATGTCATGAAGTCTGAAACCAACACCACTGCCGCCACAATAGTAAGCGCAACCAACCTTCGAGCCAGTTTTAGATCCATCAGTGAAAATGAATTCAAAGGTATGGTATTCGTGACAAATACTTGAAAACTAGTTTGAAAATTACATCTGATGTTGTGGACTTATTATATCGGCAAAGGTCGAAACAAATTTCAAAGGGTTTCCCGGGAAATAGCCATGGAGGGTTTCGGCTCAAAACGAAACTCAATAGATTGGGTACATCCAAATTTAAAATTCTAAAAAGATGTCTGCAACGTAATCCGACTGGAAGGGTCGCCAAAGGTTTGGTATCGAAGTGACGGACAAATTTTCATCAAAAGAGCGTTAGAGATGGGTGGTTACGCATTGCCCGGATCTTCAATACGTATCTGCCCAACAAGTAGTTCCCTCTTTCTGCGAGGGAGGTCATTCCTGCCTCAGCATACAGGCTAGGGACGGGGGCTCGTCCGAAATGCACCCAGCGCCAGCCGGAGACCACTGTGGTGGACCCGTATCGAGAAATTTCAAGATGAATCACGGGCCGACGAGTTGACCCACACAGGCATAGTCCATTACGGACCTAACCAGTGAACCATTTATTCGCAAAAGACTGTCCTGTCCGCACCCCATGAAGTGTTACTAAGAACTTTAAGGATATTTAATTTCAACATACATCGTTTGCGCAATTCTGTGACGTGGTATCTCCAATTTAGTTTAGTATCAAACTCCAAGCCAAGAACGCGAACGTGTGGTTTAAATTCAAGTTGCACACCGTTTAGGGTAAGACGTGGATCTACGTGCATATTCCGACTGCGACAAAAGTGAATACATTGTGTTTTATCGCCAGAAAATTTTGTGTCGCGTGCTCGGGCCCAAACATGATGTTGTTCAATGCAATCTGTAGATGTCGTTCGGCAAAAGGAAATGTTGACCGACCTATAGAAAATCCCCAAATCGTCGATGAATAGTAGGACATGATGGACTTAGGTATGCAACGAGGTGACACTGTAATTGCGACTGCAAACAGGGAACCGAAAGGACAGATGCTGGGAAAATCCCGTTTGCAGTTTCATATGGGTCTGATAAAATGTTATTTATCCGTACTTTAAATGTTCTATCATGAAGAAAGTTCTGTATAAACCTGGGCAAGTGACCTTTAAATCCCACTCGTGAAGTTGTTGTAATATGGCATGCGGCCACGTTGCGTCATATGCTTTCTTTATGTCAAAGAGTACAGCTATTACGTGCTGTTTAGCCACATACCTTCTGGATGAAGGTTTCCAAACGCACGAGGTGGTCGATTGAACTCCGTCGCTGTCGAAATCCACACTGAACATTAGTAAGCAAGCCACGAGATTCCAAAAGCCACATCAGGCGCTTATTGACCATTTTCTCAAACAATTTGCAGAAGCAACTAGTTAGAGATATGGGTCGATAAGAGCCGGGTAATGTTTTGTCTTTACCTGGTTTCAAAAGCGGAATAAGAATAGCCCTACGCCAAACGTCAGGAAATCCGTCCGATAACCATAACGAATTTAGGAAGAGCAGAATAATCTCAAGAGATTGGTCAGTCAGGTGGATGAACATTTCATTGTGGAGCTTGTCTTCGCCCGCGGCAGTTTTCCTTAAGGAGTTGATGGCAGTGCGCAATTCCCAAAACGTAAAAGGCCGATTGTAAAAACCGCGTCGAAAATAAGATGAACCAGGGCAGAACCTGGGCGTCCACCGACGTTTCGCACTGTGACTCCAACCTCCGTAGAGTCACAGTCAACCTTGAAAATGTCTGACGTAGCACAGACGAAACGTCGGTGGACGCCCAGGTTCTGCCCTGGTTCATCTTATTTTCGACGCGGTTTTACCCAAGATCCTTGTTTTTATCATATATATATATATATATACACACACACACACACACCAATCATTAAATCAACAGTTTCCGTTATTGTGCGCGTGTGAAATACACAGGAAATATGAGTAGTAATAAAATACCACCAACTTATGTGTCAAAATTATATAGGCTATTGTGTATTTAGCAAAAATGAGTCAAATGAAACAAACTACATTATCCAGTTTCATTCAGTCATCAACCAAAGTAACTGTAAACCTGACACCACAAACACATTACACATTACACTAAATATTACCACGGAACCAAGTGAAAAGCAGCCTCCGACACGAACAGCTTCCGATGTGCATTTCGAACATGTTCGTCGTGATGGTCGTCATTATATCTACTGTAAAGTTTGTTTTGAGTTTCCTGACATTGTGAAACGATTTTCAAACACGTCCTGCAATAACATTAAAAGGTGGGGCTTTATTCCGCAATAAAGTTGTTGACGAACACATTTCCACCAAATACCACAATCAATGCATTAAAGCATGTAGAATTCGTAAGCTGGCATCTCCAGCAACAGAAACCCCACTAGATCGTTCTATAGCTAAAGCAAATGAAAAACTCGGTGACAAAATTGGAAAGTATATGATTTCAATTTGCAATGACGCCAAGCGACTTATGAGGGCGATAATGAATTTGACAAGAACAACAGACCAAATGGGAGGTGAGTCTGCCACTGTGTACTGTAGCCTGTGTAGATGGCGGACAAAAGTTCGGGTCGGAGAGGTCATATCGATGTTGCACGATCGTAATTTTATGTGATGAAACTACGGACAGAATGGGGCGCTGTGTTTTCATTGTCCTACTCCGGCCTTTGTTTGGCAACGGAGACCAGAAAGCTTATGTTGGCGGGGTTAAAGTCCTTAACAAGGCAAATGCGGAAGAGTGTTCTCGAGCCATTCTTCCTGTCATTACTCAGTATAACATTAAATTTGAAAATGTTTACGCTATAATCACCGATTCTGCTCGCTATATGACGGCTTGTGTGAACGCTTTGAGGTTGCCATTTTCTGCCGAAATGGTGCACATTCAGTGCTGGGCCCATAAGCTCAATATTGTCGCAAGCCTGTGGTCAACCCTTTCTCCTAGAAATAAACACATGTGTAACGCAAGCAAAGTCACTTTTCTTGAACACTCGCAAAAGAAAACACCGATACATTTCTTTTCTTAAGAACAAATATCGGAATGATGAAAAGAAGGCGATTCTTTTCCCCTCGCCGGTAATGACGAGATAAAATTCGTGGTTCCATTCCGCGGAGTACATTGGACAATACGTGGAAGATTAAGTAGATTTACCAAAGATAACATTGACGAGGGTGGCAGTGCAGTTCAATATTTCAAAACTCTGCAGCAGGACTTGATCTCAACGATCAAGTGCTCATCTGTATTCCTCACGGAACATTGCAAGGTGGTAATTGACACAATTGTGGTGTTGGAAGGATCATCATACCCATATGCACATAAAGTAGGCTCAAAAGTTGAAGATCTACTAACCAGCTTTGGTGTGGTTTCAAATGGAATCTTGGGAGATGCTACAACTGAACAAATATCAAAAAATGCGAACTGTTTTGAAAAGTTCGGCAATGCGCCAACAGTTGATTGCCGTCGGAGCCAAGTGCAAGTCTAAACTGGCGTCATTAATTGCTGAAGACAGCGGCAAAAACTTTACCAAAAATCTAGTCAAAATGTTTGACGTCAGACACATTGGAACGAATGAAATTGGTCCTGAACTTGTGTCTCTCGCCAAGAAGATTCCCTTAGTTAGCAGTGTGCCTCCCAAGGATCTGTTGGAGGGCTACACAGAGAAGAAGAGAATATAAACATTGTTGATGTTCTTCTGGGGCTGAGATTGGATCACCCAACCTTTGTTAAAGGATGCTTGCAAGCCATATGGATTCCTGCATCTAATGTAGATTCGGAACGAGCTTTCTCTGCATACGGAAATGTACTTACTGATCTTCGAACAAATTTGAAGGCCGAGAATCTGGAGATAATGCTTTCTATGTCTTTTGAAAATAATTCAAAATGAACGTAAAAGTACTGAAAATCTATTAGGCATAGGCCTATGAATTTATGTAATTTTATACAATAAATAAAATTTGAATTTTACCTTTTTTAATGTGTAAATTTTTATTTTTATTTACCGCTTTTAAATACGAAAATGTTGCACTTTTATGTTTGATGACGAAAATAATCATCTGACGCCCGGTGCGTATGCTATTGCCATCTATGGTTGAGCAAGGACTAGGGGTTTGAGCTAACCTTTCAACAATGGGCCCTATCATCATCACAGAAAAAATGTACATCTGTCTGCAAATAAAATATATCTATGCCTATCAGAGTGTGCACTATTATTTCTCAACAATACATAAAATCTTTTTTTCATAAAACCTCCCAATAGCAAAATACTTTTTTTTACATTAAATTAAAAAAAACATAAAACCAGGGCAATCCCGGGCTCTAACAGCAATCAATAAATGTGTCTTTTGCAGTGATTGACATGGTATACATATTATGTCATACAATGTAACGCCAGTCACAAAAGCAGTAACACCGTCACATCAAAATAATTATAAACAAATATTAACGATACCCAAATGAATATTCAATACGTCAAAATACTGATATGAGTATTACACATGTTAGTTTGTGTCTAATAATGTGTTTTAACTTTCAAGGTTCACACATTTTTAACATAGCAAGTAAGTTGACAATAATAGTGGGTTTTGTGTTTATTACAACTTGGTGCTACGAAGTCTCAAGACTAGTTTTGCCCACTTCGCTTAGACGGAAAGCTTTGGAATCGCTCATGAAGGTCACAACGGGGTCGTTAAGATTACGCAGCAAATCCGTTCCAAATGCTGGTGGCCATCTTTGGTCGCGGATGAAGAAAAGATTCTGCAAGCAATGCTCCCGGTATCAGTTGGTGAGCTTATTGGATCTACCGGAGCCGATGTTATCAACGGCTCTGCCTATGGTACCATGGCAAGATATTGCGTTTGATTATCTAGGCCCGTTTCCAACTGGGCAGAATGTTGGTTAGTGGTGGGCTAATACAGTCGGTTTGGGGTAAAGGCAATTATCCCCAAAGGCCTTTACGGCGGAAAAAACTATAAAAATCTTGAACTCGTTGTTGCTCGCTTAGGTATTCCTTTCAGTTGGAGGACTATAGTCGCCGCCCCGCACCTTTTGACTAGTACCTGCAGGCACACAGCACAGCAGAAAGCCTTGCAGTCGGTCTGTTGTTCTTGTCCAGGCGGACGTGGTTTGTCCGCTTTCTACGCCTGGTTTCATTGGTCTTCCACAGTACATGGAGTTAGCTTCTGTTGCTGCTGTATGTGTTGCTTGTTCAAGTCTTCTTTGTAATGTTTGTCACTTCAGGAGGTTGTCTATTCAGTCCAGACTGAAAGGCTTAGTTCTCTTTAATTCTGTCCGCTTGTCAGAGAAGCGCTCCGTCTGTCTGCACAGGTTGTGCGGCTTATGTTTGGCCGGAAGTCGGGCGACGTGAGAACTGAGATGAATTGATGCACTTTTCCCTTTTTAACATGTTTTAATTCTCCCGCCTACGCATTCGGCTACTGTAGTAGACTTCTCTTATCGACGGAACCGACGGGTCCTGTCGTACCGACCCAAAGCGGGCAGCACCTTCCAGAGACGTCTGCAAGTGCTACTTTCTGC
>JAMZAV010003629.1:0-90033 GCA_024449915.1 Sweltsa coloradensis | reverse complement strand
TAAATGGATCTTGACACGTGGGGGGAACACCTGAGGTATCATACCTGAGGATTATAGAAAGGTTGGTCGGTCGGTCGGGCGACCAGTTGATTGTGTGCCCAGTTGAGGGAGTGGTTAGGGGGGGGGGAAACTTCAGATGATTCTCAAGACACCATAGAATCAGGGTATTCGAATCACCCGCCGACAAATGAATGGAGTGCGCATGCGCAAAACAACGCTATCTTTCACAGAAGTCGTGAACTATATTTAGTTCTTATTTAGAACCTAGATCGCAGCCTCACGTAAATGTCACGGTGCGCAGCGCTCGAGTGAAGAAATTTGGTACTACATGGCTGGATTTCCCACCTTAAAGTTCTATAATGTAACGACAAAACAGAAGTTAAATAGTTACCGCCTTGGTGGTCTAGTTGGCTAAGGCGTTCACCCGGAAAGTGGGAGACTCGGGTTCGTACCCCGATTGGGATGGATTTTTTAATTTCTGGATTGTATTAAATATTAGCAGTTAGGAGTGTTGGTAGATTTTTGCGGAGGCTTTTGTTTTGCCTCGAGCTTCTGCGGCTTCACATAACACGCTTGTTTTGGTACAGTTACGTTTCATATAGCTGGTTTATTTACAGACATAACAAGCAAATGATGTGGACTCTGGTCCCGGTTTCTGAAAATGTAAAGTCGTAAACACCTGCTCCCCATTTAGCTTTTTACCGTGATCTATTGCACTCACTCACTGCCAATGCGTGGTTTAGTGCCTCGGAAAAGGTTGGTTGGCATCATGTACATAACTTTTACACACACGTTACCACGCACTCAGGCCTCCAATGAACGAACGCTGCTAGGAGCCTCCGTTCTGCTACTTCTTTTTTAATTCTCTGAGCCTGGGGATCTCCCACCTTGCGGAGGGTACCCAGATTCATTTTCTTACATTGATCAGCGAAGTCCTGAACAGTTTCCCTCTACGCCTGTTTAGTATTTTGCAACTGCGAGTAATAGAATTGTTCCGGCTGCCTAGATTTGAATCGGCCTACGAATTCTTGCTTGAATTCGTTGTTACTTATTGTCGATGATTAGATGTACTTACTGCTATTTAAGAATGTCAATGCAGCCCCCTCTAACTAAGACCCAAAAATTTTAATTCTATCGGCATTGGTCCAACCACCCAAGTCACTAGCTTTCTCCACCTGAGCGAGAAAGTCGTCGACAGCAACGTCCAAGGCGCCCTCCTCCCCATAGTTTAAATTAAATTACTTACAGTCAGGTCTTTTATAATCTGTACCCCAGCCAGAATCGAGCTCCCTGCTTGATCTGATTTCACAGCTGTACTTGCTTTTTGAAATTTTGTTAACTCAGTTTAGAAGTACACTCACTTGAATTAGTAGCATTTCAAAGTTTTCTTGAGTTAAATCTGCCATTATAGATGTGAATTACAAAGAATCAGACTGGTTCAGAGTACTGTACAAGATCACTCATGCAAAGGATAATAAGATGTTTGTAACTCACCCTTTTTCTGCAGGCACTTTACCTCCTAAACCAAATTAATCAAGAAAAATAGTCTCCAGTGCGTTCTTTAATTTTTATTTGGATGAGCGTAGCGAGCGAAGCGAAGATTCCATTCTACTACACTGGAGAAAAAAATCCGGAATGTTTTTTTCCCCTTTTTTTGTATTTTTGTCTGTCTGTTAACACGATTCCGGCTAAACCAATACTCCAATTGCGATGAAATTTTCTGGAGACCTTCGAAATCTCTGAACTTAGAACTGCCACGTTTTTGAGCATAATCGAAAAAATATTTCTCATGAAAATTGCAATTTTACGATTATTTCGATTTTTTGAAAATTTATTTTACTTATGTGTTATAAGTAAAATAAATTCAAATGCTTTATTCGATTTTATTGATTTTTCCATAGAACCTTAATTTTATGAATATATATATTTGTGTGAAATTTAAGCGCAATCGAAAAAAAAATTATCGTGATAATCGCAATTTTACGATTTTTTTCGATTTTTTACACCTCTACATTCTTTTTACATTTCTACATGCTTTATCCGATTGTAATTTAGTTAGTTAATGTTGTTTTAGGGCACTCAACAGTAGAGTTATCAGCGCCCATGTCAATTGTATTGGAATCTTCCAAATTTTCTTTTTCCATAATTATGGATTACCACCATGTTTTCTTCTTACCAATGGGAGGAACGTAAGGGAAGACGAGGGGATGGGAAGGAGTGAGGATGATGGATAGGATGGGTTTAACTGGGTGGGAACGGAGGAGTGCTCGTTGCAGAGAGGGCCGGCAAGTATGGAGAAGAAAAAAGTGAAAGAAGAAAATAAATTTGTGTAAGGCTGTGTGAATGAAGAAAGGTGTGATAAAAAGTTGCGCAAGAGCTCTCTTTGCAACACGCACTCCAACTGGCCAGAGCTCGCCCTTAGTTTCGGGGAATACACTACTCCCCTACTCACAGGCCAAACCACGGGAAGCAAGCGAGTTGGACTTTGAAGGGCCAAGGCCCTCATCCGATTGTAATGATTTTTTCACAGAAGCTTAATTTTATAAATTTATATATTCGCTAGAAATTTGAGCGTAAGCGAAAAATTATTTCTCATGAAAATCGCAATTTTTACGTTTTTCTATCGTTTTTAAAAAATTACGCTCATCCAACAACGCGCCTGAAAAAGCGTTTGCAAAGCTTCCTGGAAGTAAAAATTTCTGTATGCTGCCACCAAATGTATTGCCGCGGAGTCTAGATATTACGAACTTGCTTTAACACTGTGTTGGAGACTATAATGCTTTATCAAAAAGGGATGGGAGGATTTAACAACAAAACGATATTTAAATTTAATAATGAATTAAAACAACTAACACCAAAGAACAGAGCTAATTTGCATTTCCCTTACAGCTATGTTTAGGATTAGAATTTGAATCAATTTTCCCTCCCTCCCTATCCTTACGCCGCACTGCAAATAAACTGTACAAACCAGTCCTACAACTACGTCATTTATAAATCATGTGACTTAGTTCAAGTTCGCATCATTCGCCCTAGGCAGGCGCCCCATTCACTGCCGAGCTACAGTGGTGTGTAGACCACACCGTGTGTTTATAAGTTAAATACTAGGGAAACGCCAAAGTCGTTGTTAAACGAGTGAGTGAGTGATCCAAGTGTTGAGTACCGGGAACATCCCCTTTCCTCCCCTATACCTAAGGATCTAGCCTAGTATGAGAAATGATACCGGGTACCAACACATGGCTCACTCACTCGTTTAACGACTTTGGCTTTTCCCTAGTTTATTTAAATTGAACATTTGAAAATGCGAATCTTGTTAAAAAACGTATTAAAACATTAACAAATTTCCAAGATAAAAACAAAATAAACCTAAGTCTTATATCCCATTTAACACCCCTCAAAAATAATATGTGGGTGTAAAATATAAAAAATTTCGAGCAAAACGGGTTCGAACCCCATCTTCCGTGCGGTAGACTAAATGTTTCCCAAATGGGCCATGCAAGCCACGCAGATATAGTCCCACTAGCTGCTATACTAAACATATGCTACCGATTTTTTTAAAAATCACATTTTATTTATTGTAGGATTAAATCGCAATGGATCTAGCTGATTTGTTAGCGTTCTCAGTAAACTCGTACCGGATGTCTGTTTAAAATTTCAGCCCAATCTGTTCAGCGGTTCGGCTGATTTTCGACGTACAGACAGACAGACAAGAATCACAGAATGAGAGCCGTTCGAGTTGAATGGCGAACCTCGGTCGCTCCGCTCCCTCGTTTAATTATTTAGTGGAATAGTCAAGACGTCGGAACCAACTTTGCCGAGCTGTATACTGTGCCGTGCCCAACAAGTGACTGTAAGGTGAGTGCGGCTTCCTAAACAACAACATTCATTCCTAAACTCTACTGCTCGTAACGCCAACCTCCGGCGACAATTCATTTTACAAATTTTACATTCGTATTTATGTCTCTCTGCATAGACATAGTTCTGGTCCTCCGTAGGCCCGATCAGGTTCGTAAGTATAGCATTTTCAATTAGGTTTGATAATTTTTGTCTTGATTCTATTCCACTCTTTGTGATAGGCGATCTAGCGCCAGGGCTATCGCTTTTGTTTTGTATTTAGTGCCCTACGTAAGTTGTCCTAACTATGAACGAAAAAGCACTCAAAACTAAACTTGAAAATAAATTAGCCAGTCTCGATGTACGTAAAAAACGAGAATTCCGTAAGCTTAAAACGCGCTTTGACCTAACAAAGGGAAATACAGGAAACGCAGCCAAAGTTACAACCTTCAAAGTGAGTTTTGAACACATCGATAACATTTCCGAAAAATTCACCAAAATCCACGCAGAAATCGTTGAAACTAAATTTACTTTTTTGATTCTGAGACTTTTGTTGACTCGAAAGTCTTAGAATCAATCGACGATATTTATTATGAGGTAAAGGCATTTGCAGAGTCGTTAAGACTAGGGAAACTGCAACATCAGCTAGGGATGCCAGGCACACCCCTCGTTTCCCCCAAAATAAATATTCCTACGTTTGATGGCCTATCAACTTTGGGTGTCTTTTTACGATACTTATCGCTGCTTAATCCAGGGATATGAGTCCTTACGAACATAGAGCGATTCCAATCCCTTTATCACGTTAGTAAGCGGACCGGCTACAAGCATTGTATTGAGTCTGCCTATTAGCCTACAGATGCTAATTACGTAATTGTTTGGCAAGCTCTAATAGAGAAATACCACAAACAAACGAGTCCTTGCCACTAAATATCTAGACAAAATGTTTGAGTATAAAGCACTCACGTCTGAGTCTTTATGGGGACTAATCTCATTTCTAGAAACTTTTCAAGAGTGCGTCGTAGCCCTTCGTCACCTAAACATTCTTGACTTAGGTGTTTTTGTATTTTTAAATACATAGCATTACACAACTTGAACCAAACCAACTCGGAAGCTGTTTGAAATGCAATTGCAATTGACGGACATACCAAGTTATGACAGTTTGATGAAGTTTTATTCAAGGTCATGTTCAAGTCCTTGAACTATGTAACATTGACAAGACTTCCTATAAGTCTCCCTCTGTGAAGCCTACGCAATCTAGCCGGCCATCACATTCATTTGATAATAAAGTTGTTCATGGTCGTTCATTCGTGGCGGTGTTCAACCCACTACCAAGTCATGCCCGGCTGCAAGCAACAACATTCTATCTATAAATTTTCCTGAGTTTTTAGCTCTTGATCCTAGTCGACGCCACGATCGAGTGCGATCTTTACGTTTATGTTTCAATTGCTTAAAAAACACGCACATGATAACGCAATGTCCTTCAAAAAAGGGTCGTTTTTAAAAATGCAACTATCGTCATAACACGCTACTGCATTCTAGTAGCCAACACAACATGACCCAAAGTTGTATCACCTTCAAGTTCTGACACAGGGAGGTCACACCTCGACGAGTACATCGTGCCATGCCCTCGCCACTCCGGTAGCCTCCACCCCTGTGTTGTTAGGTACAGCTGTTGTTCACTGCAGGACAATTTGGTTCTTACCACCGGTAAGAGTTCTGATTGATTCAGGAGCTCAGTCGTCGTTCATCACCTCAAGTTGTGCTAAACGTCTTGGGCTGCCTGTTCTCGCTCCCCTAGTAACATGCTGGTCTAAGTCAGACATGTGTCCAAACCACGGAGTTGTCAGTTGTACAATCAAGCCTAGAGATTCGGATCATCCTAGGTTGATGACAGATGCTATCGTTTTGTCTACCATTACCTCGAACATGCCTGTTATTCACGTTCCTCTTTCTTCCTGCGCTCAATTTAAACATTTAATTTTGGCTGATCCACAATTTCAATTTTCCCCGGACCTATTGATTTTCTCTTGGTGCCGACTTATATCCGGAGGTTTTCATTGGTCCCAAGGTTAGTGGGTATCCTTCAGCTCTTCTAAGTTTTTTACGGCTGGGTCATCATGGGTAGGATGGACTCTCCATCGAGATCGCCTTCTACTTTTCAAAAACGTTGCTAGCCTCAGTTGATTCTTCACTTGAGTTCACATGAGGAGGTTTGTGGGAAGTTGAAGAAAATCCACAAGCCAAGATAGCCGTTGACCCTGCTGACATTTATGTGAAGAGCTGTTTACTAAATGTCATTATCGTGATAACACGGGAAAGGTATGTGGTTCCCTTGCCGTTTTAAAGAAGATGCACCTACACTAGGGCGATTCCTATCCAGGGGCACTCTCTCGCTTCCAGCAACTTGACGTCGTCTTACTCGACAACCTGGACTTCAGAAACCTTATGCAGAGTTTATGGCGGAGTATGAAGATCTGGGCACATGGAAGAGGTGTCCTCTTCTTCTAATTCGTCGCAGTTTGTTATTCCTCATCATCCCGTTCTCAAGTTGTCAAGTTCTACCACTAAGCTACGTGTTGTATTTGACGCATCTGCTAAAGCTTCATGCAACAGATCGCTCAACGATATCCTCCATCAGGACCAAAGCTTCAAGCCGATATAACAGATGTTATTCTCAAATTCCGAATGCACCCGGTTGTATTCTCGGCTGACATTTGCAAGATGTATCGGCAAATCTTTGTTTACCAGAGCACAGGCTGTTCCAACATATTTTATGGGGAGTTCATCTGACTCCCTCATAAAGCGTTTCGAATTGAAAACCGTTACCTACGGAGTCTTATCTGCCCCTTGGTTGGCTATAAGAACACTTCATCAGCTAGCTCGAGATGAGGTGCAAAGTATCCGGATGCAGCGAAGATCCTTCAAGAGGAATCTATGTTGATGATTTATTGACTGGAGCAGATCAATTGAAGAGGCGCTCTTCCTTAAAAATCAACTTATTGATCTCCTCAAGCCAGGCGGTTTCCAACTGCGGAAATGGAGCAGCAATTGCCCGGAAATTCTTGATGATGTCCGACTGATAGACAGGGAGTTTATCTTGCATTGACTTCTCCTGACGATTCAGTTGTGAAAATTCTAGGCATCCACTGGGATGCACAGGCGGACGCATTTTCATACAACGTTTCTATGAAAAATGACGTTCACACCAAACGAGCATTACTGTCCGTACTCGCACGCATCTATGATCCACTGGGTTAGGTCACACCAGCAGTCTTCACTGCCAAATGCATTATCCAAAAATTGTGGTCCCTTGGCTCAGTTGGGACGATCCTATACCTCAAGCGATTTACGACCAGTGGATGGTGTTTGCAAAACCAACTCGACGAATTAGCAAAATAAGAATCAAACGTTTCATATTTTCGTCGACGAACGTAAAAGCCAACCTAGTTGGATTCTGCGATGCCTCGGAACAAGGTAAACTCTGCAGTGATCTACCTTCACACATGTGATTCTCATTTCAACACTAATGTAAGCTTGCTAATGGGAAAATCAAAGGTAGCACCATTGAAAACTCTTTCAATTCCTCGCCTGGAATTGTGCGGAGCCGTGCTCCTCTCAAATTGTTGCAGTATGCCATGCCCATACTCAGCATCAAGATTAATTGTATCGGTATCTATGCTTTCTGCGATTCGGCCACAGTCTTGCGTGGCTTCGTACGCCCCCATTTAAGCTGAAACCATTCGTGTCTAACCGTGTCGTCCAGATCCTTGAGCAACCGAACCGTCATATGGAATTATTTTTAACACATCATAACCCAAGCTGAATGCGCCAGCAGAGGGCTAACTCCAAAACAGCTACTCACTCATCCCTTGTGGTGGGGGGGGTCCAATATGGTTGTCGTCCCAACAAGAAGAGTGGCCCATTGCAACTGTACCATGCCTACAGCCTTGCGACACTCCCGAAGTCAAAACTTCATTCAATATGTTGGTAACGACGAATGCACCCATTGCGTCCGATGTTTTGGAGAGATTCTCCACTTTGACTAACCTCCAACGTGTTACAGCTTGGTGTTTAAGATTTGCAAGGAACACACAATCATCAGTTAGTTTGCGTTTGCACGGAACGTTGACGCTAACCGAGCTACGCAAAGCATTCCAACTATGGATTGTACAAGTTCAGCAAGACCATTTCGGCAAAGATTTCCAACTGTCAGCAAAGAAGTTACCGTGCTCTCCTTCTTTGCAGCAATTAAATCCCTTCATCGATCCATCAGGTTTGATTCGAGTAGGAGGTCGACTGCGTAATGCATCTTTACCATACAAATCCCGTCATCCCTGTGCTGCTGCCGTGGAAGAACCATTTGACAAACCTAATAATCGACCATTACTATCGCTCATCACCTGCATATCGGACCGAGCTTTGCAAAGTGTGTTCAAACGCCACTTTCTGGGTACTTGCAGCTCGCCGAGTTTATTCGCTCAAGACTATCAAAGTGTGTCATATGCCACACAGATGAGGGCCTCCCACTCCCAACTCTCATGGAGATCTTCCACCTTCGAGAGTGGAACAAGGACGTCCATTTTTGAAGTGGGAGTCGATTTTGCTGCCCATTTGGTTTTAAAGAGAGTAAGAGAAGGAATGCAAAGATATCCAGGGCCTACATGTGTCTCTTTGTTTGCATGGCAACGAAGGCAGTGCATTTAGAAGTTGTTTCTGACTTATCAACTCCTGCTTTTCTTGCTGCTCTGGACCGATTTGTCGCTAGACGTGGGTTATGCACTGCCATATACTCGGACTGCGGCACTAACTTTGTCGGAGCCAATAGATATTTGCTGGGAATATCTTAATATTTGCATGACGAATCAAAACTGATCACTGACGCAACTGCCGCTAGAGGCATCCTATGGCACTTCAATCCCCCTTCCGCGCCTCACTTTGGTGGGTTATGGGAGGCTGGAGTAACGCTCAGTGAAGTACCACTTTGCGCCCTGTAGTAGGTGAACACTCTTACGTTCGAAGAGCTCACAACTTTGCTTAGCAAAATAGAAGCTATTCTTAATTCGAGGCCCTTGTTTGATCTGTCACCTGATGCCAATGAGTTCGATACGCTGACTCCGGTCATTTTCTCTCATCGGAGCTCCACTAGTTTTTGCTTCCAGAAGAAATTGTTGATGATATTCCTTTGAATAGACTGTCTCGTTGGCAACTGATCCAGAAAGCGTCCCAACAATTTTGGAACAAATGGAAGACAGAATATCTGCATTCTCTGCAACAACGTCAGAAATGGTCCTTGTCCAAACCAAATTAATTAAAACCTAACGATCTCGTCATCATCAATGACGGAAAATCTCCACCATTGAAATGGAAACTGGGGAGAGTTATCGAGGTCCATCCTGGATCGGACCAAGTGGTACGAGTCGCCACCGTTCGCACATCTCAGGGAACAGTTACTCGACCGGTAGTGAAGCTATGTCCACTACCAGCCGTAGAGTGAACCCAGCCCTTGAGACGTTTTTATTCTTTTATATTTTCTAAGTAGACTTACCTTGGTTAGAAATCTTATCTTTCTTCCATTATTTTTTTTTGGATTTAGAAACCTCACTTTGGTTTCGGTGGGGGGTATGTTTAGGATTAGAATTTGAATCTATTTTCCCTCCCTCCCTATCCTTACGCCGCACTGCAAATAAACTGTACAAACCAGTCCTACAACTACGTCATTTATAAATCATGTGACTTAGTTCAAGTTCGCATCATTCGCCCTAGGCAGGCGCCCCATTCACTGCCGAGCTACAGTGGTGTGTAGACCACATCGTGTGTTTATAAGTTAAATATTATTATTAGTGGAATAGTCAAGACGTCGGAACCAACTTTGCCGAGCTGTATACTGTGCCGTGCCCAACAAGTGACTGTAAGGTGAGTGCGGCTTCCTAAACAACAACATTCATTCCTAAACTCTACTGCTCCTAACGCCAACCTCCGGCGACAATTCATTTTACTAGGAAAACGCTTAAGTCCCGCCGCGTTGTTGGATGAGCGTAATTGGTGCATTGACCTGCCATGTGTTATGCAGATTTTCTGTTGTTTTGTGAAAAAATTATTACTAAGTCGATTTTTTAAATAAATTAAATTAATAAAAAATGTAACTTTATTCTTTTATTTTTTCTTAATCGTAATTATAAAAAAGAAAACAATCGTAAAAATTGCTATTTTCATAACAAAATATTGATTGCGCTCAAATTTTACACGAATATAATAATTCATAAAATTAAGGTTCTGTAAAAAAATCATTACAATAGGATAAGCATGTTAGGTGTTATAAGTGAAAGATTGTAAAAAAGAAAAAACCCGTAAAATTTCGATTTTCATGAGAAAATATTTTTCGATTGTCTCAAATTTAACACGAATATCTTAAGTAATAAAAAATTAAGGTCTGTAAAAAAAATCATAAAATCGGATTAAGCATGTAGATGTTATAAGTCGAGAAAGGAATTTTTTTTAAAAATCGAAAAAAATCGTAAATTTGCGATTTGTCAGTAGGAAATAATTTTCGATTGCGCCTCAAAAAACGTGGCAGTTCTAAGTTCAGAGATTTCGAAGGCCCCCATAAATTTCATCGCCAATTGGAGTATTGGTTAGCCGGGAATAGGGTGGACAAACAGACAAAACATACAGAAAAAAAAAAAAAAAAAAACATTCCGGATTTTTTTCTCCAGTGTAGTGAAATGGAATCTTCGCTTCGCTCGCTACGCTCATCCAACAATTTTTACATTCGTATTTATGTCTCCCTGCATAGACAAGCTATGATACCTAAAACACCTCCAATCTGTACGATGGATTGATCAAAATAAAGAGAGACACTAAAGCTAATCACAATGGTGGAAGTAGTGGGGATTTCCCCTCCTTCCCTGGCCTCAGTGAATGTTCCCACAATATTAAAACATAGGAGTACAGTTTTACGTCAAACAATCACTTGCATAATATGTCCCATATTATGTTGTATCAAGGCTGGAGTTCTTTTGACGTTCACTGTACTGCTGACTGTCCTGCACCGGATTGATTACAAGTCATGCAGGCTATGATAGTAGACAGCCAGGTGCTTCCGTATGACGTAAACAAGATTTCCCATGAGAACAAATGGCCCCACTAGGCCTACCAATCATTTATATGACTAGGGAAAACGCCAAAGTCGTTGTTAGACGAGTGAGTGAGCCATGTGTTGAGTACCCGGTAACATTCCTTTTCTTCCCCCTACCTTAGGCCTTCCTAGCCTATTCATAGGATACAGTGGAGCATATGAACCCCCCTAAAAAACTTTGGCCTAAACTAAATACCCTATTATTTATACGAATCATAATTATCAAACTTTTATGCAAATGTTCCCCGGGTACTCAACCACATGACTCGCTCACTCGTGCTTAAAACGACTTTGCGTTTCCTAGTCAAGGTTGGCTTAAAGCGCATTATAGCGAAATGTGGAAGGACATGGGTTCAATCCCCTGGTCGGAAATTTTTTGTAATTTCTGGGACTGTATTTAAAAAAAGTATAAACATGTTTTGAATGCATTTAAACAGTGTCGGTCAATCATCTGTGGCAATAGTGGGCCTACTATTGGTTAAACATAGCCAGTCGAAATACGTTGAAAATATTGCAAGGTTTTACTCAATCTACGAGCGGAATTTGGGAGTACCTGGAAGTCGTGCAACATTAATAGACCTTGCATGGCACGGCATTCACGGCCAGGCGGAATACCTAAACAATTTTTTTAAATCTAAAACCATTGTCGTTAAAAATAGATTTTAAAATTGGAGCTATTTTTCAATTATTATTTCTTGTAGATATAAATCGCAATGGATCTTGTTGATTTTGTAAGCAGTTCTCAGTAAACTCGTACCGGATGTCTGTTTAAAATTTCAGCGCAATCTGTTCAGCAATTCGCCTGATTTGCAACGTACACACACGCACGCAGACTAACAGAATGAGAGCCGTTTGAGTTGAATGGAGATCACTCCGTTCGCTGCGCTCACTCGTTTAATAAATCAATATTTATTGGAATCAATATTGATTTATCAATCAATGGTAACTGATCATGATTTGGACAGGCCTAATCCATGTCGACTGATTTGCCTGTGACTAACTATGGCTAGCACTTTTGATAAGTTATGTCTAATTACCATCGATTAATAACCAATAATCGATAACTAATAATAGGAAATCCTCACCAAATTTTTTTTCAATAAGTATTATAAAATCAATACAAAACATTTAACGATTTCAAAAGGGTTTTCATTGCTCAACTTTTTTGGGAAAGTCACATTTTACGTACCTTTAAAAACCTTCTTCACATTTATATGTAAAATTACCATATTTTTTATAAATAGAAATCAAAGACAGTGATTTGTTCTAGATCCTCAAATAGAAGAGATTACGATAATGGAAATTGATGTAGTCCCCAAGCCGTACTTTGTGATTTTTAGCGCATTCAAGTGTCCCCCGCCCGGACAAGGAAGGTCCGCTGAACCCTTACCCTGGCGTGGCCCTTTGACACATCCAAGATGGGGTGGGTGATGAGAGTCATGGAGATCTTTGATTTCAAGGTAGGCGGAATTCAAGGTTTACAAGTGATTTGCAATTGGCTTTATCTATCGTGAGGGAATGGAAAAAGGAGGTAGTGGCTTTGTGAGATGGAAAATACACTAAACCAGCATGCTGCCCATAATGCAATAATGAGATACAAATTACGAAATCTGTTAAGGCTATTCCAGAGCACTCTTACCGATATTTTGAAAGTCAACGGAAAATGGCTAAAAGTTGGTTGAATGAAAGATGAACTTGAATAAAAAAGGGAAAAAAAATAACTTTTTTTTCGGACGGGACAACAAGCTCTATTTTGGCCAGTATATGCAAATTTTGGGTCATTACAGAAATGAATGTGTTGGATGCAATATTAATTGTTTAGCTATGATTTTTTTTATTGCTTCAAACACACCTTGTCTCTGGACTGAGTATAAGGAAAAAATAATTTCTGAAATAATGTTCGATGTACGATTTTTTGTCACATGGTACAAAAAAAAGAGTTTGAACCGGAACACGAAAAAAAACATCGTTCATCAAAAGTTTATTCATAAAAATTAGTTCCCTTATACTGCAGTCAGAAACAAAGGTGTTGTTGACAGCAATAAAAAAAAATAATAGCTAAAAATTAAATATTGCATTAAACATGTATTTCCGTAATGACCAAAATTTGCATATTTTGGCCAAAATAGAGCTTTTGTCCCATCCAAAAAAAAGTTTTTTTTTTCCTTTTTTATTCAAGTTCATCTTTCATCCAACCAACTTTTAGCCATTTTCCGTTGACTTTCAAAATATCGGTAAGAGTGCTCTGGAATAGCCTTAAAACTTCTTGCAGCATACTTGGCAAGTTTTATTTTTTCAGAATTGATTTTTCTATGCTTGACTAGGACTGATACCTAAAAAAATCTTTACCTTATTTATTTTATGACAAGTTATTTGAAACTGCAAATTAGTAACAATAAACTTTTGGGAACTAAAAAGCAACACAGCTACGCAAAGTTATAAGGATTTGAAATGAAGGACAAGCCATAGAAATTGTCTGGAGACATCTACAAACTTAACTTTTGCCAATTTATCTTAGTTAAAAAGACGTTAACTTGGAATCTACTCAACTCGCAAATCTGAAATTGTTTAATATTATAGATATCCTTGATCCTTAAGAGATTTTATTCGTTTCTAATTCGTAGGAAACAGTGCATAGTTAATCCAGTGCATCATATTTTCTTTCACAGATGGGCGGATTCTTTGTTGAATACAATGGCAACGACGGTGAGACGACTTTCTCCAACACTCTAATGCTCGAAAATCAGTTTGGATGGACTGGGCTACTTGTGCAGTCAGACCCACATAAGTTCCAGTCTTTAGTTTACAAGAGAAGACAAGTCCACTTGTCCAACACATGCCTAAACTACACAACTGACCCAGTGAGTAAATCTATGTCTTAAAGGCCCAGTAAACCCAAACATACATGTGGATTAATTACAAGTTTTGACATATAACTGTTTTACCTGTTTGTTATTAGGATCGTGCAGGTGATCGAGGATAAAGGTGAGTATGTATTAGAAACTGATTCACTTTTAGGCAGCCATTTATTCCCACTGCTATACACAGCCTTTGTAACATCTAGTGTTCTTGTAAATAGCCGTGAGGCGGCGTATTCAAAGCCGTGAGGCGGCATATTCAAATAGCCTAATACATCCTCCTCTTAAGTATGAACTTTAATGCTTTTATTCTGAAAGAGTATTTTTATTATACATATATGACAAGTTAAGTCTACTACTGTATTGTTTGAAACTATCTCCTGGAGGATGATTCTACTTATAAATCTAGCTTCATAGTAGGACGGATTCTCCCCCCGCTCTTTGTTTGATACGGACCACCATGGCAGGGCTGAGGACCACCGACAGTTGTTTGAGAACTTCTGTAGGAGGGGCTGGCTACTGCAACTGGCTCTGGGGGTGCATATCTCTTCGCTGAGGATCCTCCGTCTGGGTATTACTCTCTTCCGAAGCTTTCAACTCATTCTTCCCCGTCGCTGGGAAGGTATGCGCTGGTTCTAGGTGCCATGTATTCCGCATCAGGATTCACGCGAGCTTTTGAATGATATATGACTCGGTTCTCCGCTTCGCATAATGTGTTTATTTTTCCCTGCGTTTCTCATACAATGATCCAAACTGAGGTCTCCTGGGTGTATGGTGATAGGTCTCTACAACGATGTCTTTCGTGAAGTTTTCCCTTTTGGTTTTCCTTCAGCTTTTTCTCTTTTTTCTGGAATAGAACAATTTGTCTGAACTTTGTTCGAGTGTTGTGGAGACAAAGGGTAGTGTTAGAAGTAGTTTATATCATGAGAAGCTCGGCAGGGCTTAGTCGTTAGATAAAGGTGTTGTTCATATAGGCCAAAAGAGCTAGGAATGGATCTTCCGATTTGTGTTTTGTTCAATCTCAGTTTCGCTATTTTAATCGCTGCCTCAGCAAATCCATTGCTTGGCTCGTACTAGGATACTAGTTATCACTTAACCCGTAAATTCAGAGAACTGTTTAAACTTCGGAGAAGCCTAAAGTGCAAAAACTGGTCCATTGTCGCTTCGCGACCGTTCTGGTATACAGTGGCTTTTTTTTTTTTGAAAATATTGATTGCAATTGTTGATTCGTTCTCTCCCTCACTTCCCCCATTGCCCTTGATGTTGAGACTTGAAAGCTCAGCAATCTCGAAGTACCGGGAGTAATAGTCGGTTTTTACGACAAAGGTACCATGTTGTTCTAAACTGAATAGGTCCTTGGCAACAATCTGCCCAGGCCCTTGAAGGAAAACTCTGAAGCAATCATTGGATCATGGACGTTAACTGGACTGTTGAACGACAAAACTCTGGGCATGATCTGACTGACCAAATTCAATTTGCAAGTGGATACCTTCTACACCAGGCCACCACACTGCTTCACGAGCCTCGCACGACACTGTTTTCCTGCGTGTCCTTTCGTGGATTTTCTCCGATACTTGTTTTTGGAGGGATTCCGGGATTAAAAGACGAGTGCCTCTCATAACAATTTCGTTTAATGAAAGCTCATCCTTTACGGAACCAGTAGCTCCTGTAGTTGGGTACTACTTTATCTTTGAGGACACCTTTAGTAGTATATTCTACGATTGCTGTGTATAGTGGATCTTGATTTTGTTCTTCTATTCCTTTGCCAAATATGTGTCTGTAATTGGGATGTTGGCTGTTCACCAAATGATGTACGCGGACGTTTACTCTTCTAATTCACTTTTTCTTCGCACGGAAGTTGCTTCTGAGAGGCGTATCTGCGATGGATAGATCTTTTCCGGAGAATAGAAGATTTTGTAGTAAATATCTCACTCATCCGCATTCGAGAATCTTTGTAGTCTCGGGGACATCTTATCAAAGTTCTTGGAATTAAACAAAGGGACTTAGGGCGGGTTTGTGGTCGGTCTCGATGGAGAATGACATCCCGGTTGATGAAGTCCTTGAGTCGTTCGCAAGACCACGTCAATGCCAATGCTCCTCCCGATTCGATATTCGCATAATTCTTCTCAGCAGTCGATAAGGATCTGACACATATGCTATCGGTTCTTCTTACAATCATCTGTTCTTGTTAATTAAGGACCCGCCCAACCCGTATGACGACTCATCCGCCGAAACAATAGGTTTTTGTTAGGGTGTAGCTACAGTGCTAGTATTGGTGCCACTGGTTAAACAAGTCTTGATTTTCTTGAAGGCTATCTTCTTGATGTTAGACACCATATCCAATGAGTTTTCGTGAGATGTTAGGACTGTGTATTATAGGCTCGAGGATCTCTGCTTTCCGAGGATGTATTTCCGAGAAAAGTTACCCCATTCCAGAAAACGCTGGACTTCTTTGACGTTCGATGGTTTCTCAGGTCACAAATCACAGATATTTTTCTTCTCGTCCGGCGCCAAATACCCCGGCGCTGACTTGTGACCTAGGAAGTTGATCTTTCTACGTTGATGTGCCATTCCAATCATATTCTAATCTCTTCTAGTACCGCTCTAAGACGGCGATCATTTTTCTTCTTGGCTGTTTCCCCACACGATTATGTCATCCATGTGCCCTATTATCCTTCTAGACTTGCAGTATATGTTTCTCTTTCTCTGAAAGGGTTCTGGGGCGACGATGATACCAAATGGAAGTTTTAGGAATTAAAATCTACCGAAATGGCGAGAGGAATGTCTTGACATTGCTGAGATTCTGGTTTCAACGGTACCTGACCAGAAAACCGCATTGCGTTCTAAATTTTGAGATACTTAGCTCCCGCAAGTTTTCCTAGTGTATGTTATCTTAGGGATTGGATGTATTCCCGTTTCACACTTACGATTAAGGTGAGTAAGATCTACGCATTTTCGGACACCCTGCTGGCATTTGGCACTTACCACATTGGTGCACACCAATCAGTGCCTCTTCCACTTCAAGCTATGGACTCTATTTTTAACCATGTTATCTAGGCCTTTTTTTACAGTACCTAAAATGGCAAGGCTACTGACCTAGGAGTGAAATGGCTTTTGTGGAGGTCGCCTCCAGGGTCTACATTGATTTTGTTAGTCTTCCCGGGGATGGTTCCCAAACCAGAAAGAGATTTTTAAATTCTTGTTCCAATTTATTTCTTGCGACAGTTTGTTTAGATATGGATCAATAGGACTGGTCTAGACCTAGGATTTTTTAGGCTAGTAATTAGTGTCTACCTAGAAGTGGAGTATCTAGGCCTTGCACTACATACACGGTTTCAGTGGACCACTGTCCTCTGAACTAGATTTGCTTTGCCAACCCCAATAACATCAGCGGTCTTTTATCTGGCCCCAAGAGTATTTTGGTTGGTTTTGTAAGGCAATCATTCTCAATAACCTGGTCATGGATGGTGAAAAACCGTCACGTCTGCTCCAGTGTCAACCTAAAGTCTATTTCCTTACGTGGATGTTAATTGAGGGGTGTAGAAGCAAAGTGACCAACCCACAAATTTCTGTTCTGAGATAATTTGGGTTAAAGTTGGGAGCAACTTTAACAAAATTAGCTTCAAACTGTTGGGATTGGAAGCAGTCTATTTGCTTTCCAACATAAACTTAAAATATCACATCTTACAATTTATTAAAAATTCATACTTCAGTAGAAAATTACCTTATCAAAGTGATTGGTCCATTTTGCCTCATTCTCAACAATGATGTTGGATGAGCGAAAGTGAAGACTTCAATTTCAGCCGACCCCCAAAAAATTTAGCTCGGGTGTTTTTTTGTTTTTTTTCGTTTTTTTTTTTTTTCGTTTTTCTGTCTGTTTGTTCGCTCTCTACCGGGGGGCTCAAACGGCATATGGATCGTGATGAAAATTGACGGGACCTTCGAAATCTCTGAAACCTTAGACTTGCACGTTTTTGGGTACACAATCTGAAGGAAAAGTATTCCTCATGAATATCGTAACTTTTACGATTTGGTTGCGATTTTAGTGCGATATCTTTCGTGGACATTGGGCCGATTATGACCCAACACGGAGTTGGGGCTACACGTTCATATTTCACATGCCACATAAGGTAATTGTGTGATTTGATGGCCGTTTGAAAGCACCCAAAAGTTGAAAAAGTTAGCCAGAATCATAGAATAAAATGTTTTAATTGAGTTTTGAGGTGTTAATATGAAACTTATTGCCTATAGATTCTGCTACTTCAATTTTCTTTCCAAAAGTCAATACATCACCCTTACCTTTAATGGCCATGTGAAAATATGAACGTTGTTAGCCCCACCGTTTGGTCAGAACCGCCTCAAATGCACGAAATATAAGATTTTAGATATTTCTTCCAAGCCTTGTATGAAAACTTCACAGGAAGATTTTTATTACCTTATCCAGGCCTTGTTACAAACAATCCAAAGATTCCAACATACTAATGATGCTTTGTATGGGCCGTGTTAATATGTTTTGATTATTATTGGAAATTCAAAATTAAAAAGCTCATCCATCAACGAGACTAAAAAAGCATTTGCGAATCTCTAGTAGTATTTTAATTATATTGTGGGCTTGGTCCAAACATTGGGATAATGTGCTAAGTACATGCATTTAAAATCATTATTAATGTTAAACCTAACAACGATTATAATTATATTACCCACATCACCTGGCAAAATATAGGAAGATGCAGCAGACAAATAGCAAACTTTTTGTGGCTTGGTCCACTTTGCCTCTAAAACTTTTTCATGATTTTAGGTTGGTCCAACTGTTTTCTTTGTAGATACATACATGTTAACGGTGGCGGTGAGAGGTTGGTCCGTTTTACCACAGTATAACAATAATATATGGGTTATACTGTGGTTTTACCACTTAATATTTTGAATGTGAGTTATACAGAAATGCACCTAACTCTATTAAAAAAAATGTGGGTTGGTCCACTTTGCTTCTACGCCCCTCAATTGTAACCATCCATGGATTTGATCCCGATGATTTTACGCTTCCGATAAAGACACAGTCAGCCTGGTTGTTGTCTATGACCGCTGCGACATTCTTACGAGGACAAACCTTAGCGAAGTGGCCCTGTATGCCGCAGTTGTTGCACTTGGCATCCTTCGCTGGCCACGAGTCTCGGTTATCGGCATGGTTTTGGCTGTAGCCACACCATCTACAGTTTGTAGCCTTATTATTTACGTTTTGATACCCTGTGGACTTCTTACCTTTGTTATCGTTTTTATACTTTGAAGTTTCTTTTTCTTAAAGGGTGGAAAGCTAGTGAGATTTACTAGCACTTAGGCCTACTAGGATCGGAATGTAGTACTAACATTGCCTAGCTATTTCCTTGACAAAAGAACTTGGGTGGGGGGGGAAGGCAGTGTGTGTCTTATCAAAAAGTGAGCTTGGGATCTAATTGCAGTTTGTCGCTTAAATTCTGGTCAACATGCTACAATGAGAGCCATCAGCTTCATTCGTCTGCTAGATTGCCCCATTCACATGGCTTAGATAGAGTGTGGAGTTGCGTTGTTATAAACTTGCAACGAGCTCACCGGTTGTTGTTCGGCGTAGAAAAATGCACGTTCGTATATCTTATTCCTCATAGGAAGGAAATAAGTCTCGAAACTTTTGTACTACAACCTCATAGTCATCCTCCCCCCCTTCTTCCCAACGAGAGATTGAAAAGAGGTTAGGATCTCTCTCGCTCTATTACTTCCATTGAATATATGAGAGTGTTTATTGTCTGTCTTTGAAGTCACAGATTTAGCCAGAGCACGTCCTAAAACGTTCGAATCTTTTCCGCCATGAAGGCAGGAAAAAAATTTGAGGTGGGTTTTTTTTTTTTTTTTTCTATTTGGGGGGGGGGTGGGGGAAAAAAACCCCCCGCCATGTGCTTAGTTCTTGCAACCGTAGACGTCCTGACTGGTTCTGGCATATTAATAAAATATGTACCCCCCACAGAATACTCTAAAGATATCAACTAGGACAAACGCTAAAGTCCCGCCGCGTTGCTGGATGCGCTTTTTCAAAGTTTTAGTTTGCGTGGATATCTTTACTTTTACAAGGGCTTTGGTTTTGTTGCCATTCCGCCCATTGTACGGTGATTGTTGCAAGATTCTATTGTTTTCTTTTTCTCAATGGTATTTATTTATCGCAAAAAAACTTATATTTAAAAGCTATTATTTTCTAATGGATTCTGGCTAAACTTTTCAATTTTTCTTGCAAAAGGTTACTAACTTTACAATAACCTTATATGTCCATGTATAATATGAACGTTGTAGCCTACCCGTTCGGTCAGAATTGGCCCAAATGGCACGAAAAAATATCGCACAAAAAATCACGAAAAAACCTATATCTAAAAAGCTTATTTCTGTTGTATTCTGGCTAACTTTTTAAATTTTTCCTCTTCAAAATGTACTACAATCACCAGAACCTTATTGTCAATGTATTTAATATGAACGTTGTAGCCCCAACCGTTTGTCAGAATGGCCCAAAATGCACGAAAAATATCGCCACAAAAAAATCGAAAAAAATCGTTAAAAAATGTACGATATTCATGAGAAATATTTTCTTCGATTGTACCCAAAAAGTAGCAAGTCTAAGTTCCAGAGATTTCGAAGGTCCTGTCAAATTTTCATTCCAAGATCGCATATGCCGTTTGCCGGTTTAGAGAGCGAACAAACAGACAGAAATTACAAAACAACAAAAAAAAAAACAAAAAAAAAAAAAACAAACAAATAAACAAACAAACAAACACCCGAGCTAAATTTTTGGTGGGGGTCGGTGAAATTGAAGTCTTCGCTTCACTCGCTCGCTACGCTACGACTCATCCAATATTTCCTTTATTTCATTATCCGACCGTTGCCACCATGTTTTACCTCGTTGTTATTAGGCTCGTGCAGATGATCGAGGATAAAGGGAGATGTATTAGAAAATGATTCACTTTTAGGCAACCATTTATTCCCACTGCTATACACAGCCTTTGTATTATCTAGTGTTCTTCTAGATAGCCGTGAGGCGGCGTATTCAAAGCCGTAAGGCGGCATATTCAAATAGCCTAATAACACAATAACATAGTGACTTGATCTAGCGCCGGCCTCTACGACCCTCCGTTTAGCCCGCAGCAGTGAGTTTTTTTCTCGCCTGAACGTAGAAAACCGTACATGATCAACTCTGCGGCCGAGAAGGTTATAAACAGCACGCGTCCAACGCGACTCGCCACTTATACGTCTCAAAACGTATCAATTTTGGTCCGTTTTAACGAATGGACATCGTTGTCATCTTGTGGAACCATAACGAACCATCGCAGGTTTTAAAATACTGATATTTCATGTAAGCGGGTGTGTGATGATGTAAACACGGCCAACCCCAACATATCGCGCAACGGGAAAATTTAAGGCAAAAACTTTACAGGTGTAAACCAAGCAAAATTATCTTGTTAATCGATATAGATTTTGATACCATATTGCGTGAAAATAATTAGGCCTAATAATGATTGGTCAGGCATTTTAAAGGTGCCTAAACATAAATGAATTAACTTTATAGCGAGTTGTTTTGACAGGCTGAATCTCTCGTAATGGAATGTTTCATCCCGGCGAGCTCTCGGCGAAACGCTGGCCTTATCCGCGGACAGAATGTGTTTACGAGCCACTCTAAAAAACATCGCTTCTTCAGCAGTAGGCTAGCCAAGTGCACATACGACATGTCTCGGACACCGGCTATCATTCAACTTTTATCATTTAATTGCTAATATTGCAACTTTACCCCAAAATAACAGCTAAACAACAGACGACCAGCCTAGGAAGCACGTTGTATGATCGAGATCTGAGACATGGAGATCGAAAGCAAATGTTTTTAAATAAAAATAAATAAAAGAAATTGTATTTAGAGTCTACCCATCAGTTTTTTTACTGATTTTTCAGTGGGGACGTGAAAATCAAAGCTACCAAGCAAACCCCTGTAGGCACGACGGCAATCGAACGATGGTGAGCGATAAACCACCAAGATCGATATTTGGAATAGGAAATATAGCAATCCGTGTAGGTACAGTGCGAACAACGCGGATCAATGCCAGCAATCAACAAGGCTGATTCAGCACAATCTTGAATTTATTATGTGCTTCACGTGCTAGGACCGCTCCAAAGTCACCGTCTACAAACTTTTTTTCCTAAGGGGGGGGGGGTGGGGGGGGGGGAAACCCCCCAAGAACTGATCGGACTTGAGTCCAAATCAGAGCGTAAAAAACTTATGACCTTTCGCGGGAATCGAACCTGGACATCCCCATCTGCATGGGAAGCAGATACACTAAACCCCAAGACCAACGAGCCCACACACAGCGTAGGCTTGTATGCGTCATCCTCCGCCCTAACCACGACGAGACGCGACGGATGCACTATTCAAGGCCGTGTGTGACATCATCGCACATATGCTTAAGGAAATAATCTAGATTTTAAAACCTGCGATGGGTTTCGTAATGGTTCGCAGATGATAACGATGTTATTCGTTTGAAACGTGGACCAAAATAGATACGTTTTGAGACTAAAGCTGCCCCAGACCATTCAAACATTTCGTACAAGTTGCTTGACAACAGCCGTTGAAGCATGCCTACTCCCCACACACCCCCCCGCACACCGCTGTTGCATTGACAACAGCGGGGGGTTACATCTGGCCAAACCTCTAGGACACCCTCATAGAGGCCATTCCTTGCGCACGCAAAAAATTGCTCCTTCATTATTCAAAGCAAAAACTTGCGTGTGCTATTGTTCTTCTCCCTGAAGCCGTGGGCTTAATGATCTCTTTTCGTACGAAATGTTTGAGTAGCTCCCCACACATTAAACATGCTGTCAAGGCGCGGTCAAATATCAAGACGATTTGAAAACTTGCTGATTTGCTTGACAAAACACGCCGACAACGCCCCCCCCCACACACTCAAAAACTTGCTGTCAAACACGATGTTGTCAAGCAACTTTTACGAAATGTTTGACTGTTTGGGGCTGCTTAAGTGGCAAGTCGCTTGACGCGTGCTGTTTTAAACCTTGCTCGGGCCAGCGAGTGGATCATGTACGGATCTACGTCACAGGCGAGACAAACTCACTGCTGCGGCTAAACGGAGGGTCGAGAGGCGTACCGTAGTGTCGCTTAGGCCTAGATGGATTACAATTGGAGTCGATCAAAGGTAGTTGGCGCGTCACGTTGTTAGGGCGTGGTACTTGTTTGCTGTGCAATGCAATGAGAATTCATTTTATTATGATTTACTATGAAATATTAGGTAACTATACAATAAAGCGGCGTAAAAATACTAAAAAAACCCCTTTAACGTTTCTATATAAAATAGAAAGGACTTTATAAGAGTTTTATAATTGTTATCATCCATAAACAAAAAGAAACCTAGCAACCTTTAACATTTTCTATTTAAAATATAAGGACTTCACCCGAAAAAAGTTTTATTAATATTATTGTCTACCATTGACCATCAACCCCCCAAAAAAACTACAAACACCTTAACGTCACCGAAATAAAATGTATTTTAATTTTTATTATTATAAAACTATATTATTAGTATATATGTTATTATTATTATTATTATTATTATTATTATTATTATTCTTATTATTATGATTATTATTCATTATTATATTCATTATTAATTATCTTATATTATTTACTTTTATTCACCAATATGAACATTACATAATGCGGTATTTAAGAGCTTCACCAGAGATGACCACACTCTAGGTGAACCCCTATACAAAACAATTAAAATACCATGGACATTGTAAAAAAACAATACATACAAGAAATACACTGCAAACAATGTCTTTCATTACTACAACTTTGGTAGTTATAGGCGGTTCCTAATAATGCTGCCTTTTGAAGCTCTGGAGTCCAAGTGATGCCAGAGATATGTTGGAGGTTCTCTTCAAAATTCTCTCCAAGTGTACACCAAGCTCAAATTATTAATGGAACAACCTTACAAACTGACCATTCCACATTCGTTGAATTCTATTTGAAGTTTACTCGATATCTTGTGCGGTTTCTCTGCTTTCCTTTAAATTACTATGTTTCGGTCGATGGAATAGCCACATCGATGATCAAACATTTTGAGTCTCTTGGTTTTTAAAAACCAATGTCTGGTTTGTGTGAAGAACCTTTGCGATCAGTGATTATTTGCTCATTCACAATATGGGGCAACACTTACATTGTCAACGTACTTGCTCTGGTTTATCATGTAACATTTGTCAGAAGGTTCGATGTTATAACTTCTACAATGTGCCAATGCAAATATGCACCAACCTTATCATGGCGATCCAATGTATTCCGTTTTTTATAAGGGACCGGGCATCCAGAAATAATGTGCTCCACGCTTTCTTCATAAAGCTTACACAAAACGACACTTGTCATTCTACATTCGAGTTGAGAATTCTTTTTTTCGTAACTTTTTTGTTCTTAAGGCTTGATCTTGTGCAGCTACATAAGACTTTCAGTTTCACCTTGAGAGTACTTCGGCCAGGCCACTTATTGGTTTGATCTTGGTAATATGTGGTTGCATCATGCGTGTAATATATTGTTCCATGCAAAGGTTTAGACTTCCAGCAACTTATTAGATCTTCCTGGATAATATCTTAATTTCTTCTGATAACCTTGGACCTTGTTAGTGATGGACCCATTGATCTGATTAATATCGTTAATTTTTTTTTAAGTTGCAGACCGATTAGTTTTTCCCCAATTTTACTGATGAAACTTGTTGCTTAAACTTAATGATAGATTTTTCTAATAGTTTGCCTAGAACTCCATGTTCTTGAACCTTCTAATAAAATTGTCATCTTCTTACCTTCTAGTATAAACTTAAACCAAATCATTGCTGTTTTGTATGACCATTAGTTGAGTATTCCACGACCTCCATTCCTTCCTGGGCGATATACAGGTCTTTCTTACGTCCGCCTCGGATGGTTTGCATTCCGTTTATTGTAACAGTTTTCTTGTTTTTCGATCTAATTCTTAAGTTCTTCAATGCTCCCAATCTAATATCCCAAAGCTATAAGATAATACTGGCACAGCAAATTGACCAATTACAATAGTTTTATTTCGTCGTTCAATTCACTTTCAAGATTAATCTAGGCGTCGTTTGTATTCTTTGCTCAATATTTATCTTTCATCTAATGTATGCTGAACACCGTTACCTTATTCTACTCCAGATAGTTATAAGTTGATTCTTGACCAAATGTCCTCAATAGTGATATGATCGTCAAGTTGATGTTTTCACTTGAGACAACTCTCCACCTCTCGTGCTGAATGTTCGCTGTCTTGCATTCTCGATTCCAAATTCCATACAAATGGCGGTCCACTGGAAAGTTTTGACGATATTTAGTAAGATACTAAGTTCCTCGTCATTTTTGCAAATAATTTTAAATCGTCCATGTACAGAAGATGCGAGACTTCTCTTCATTCTGGCAGATAATACATACCCCAAACTGCGTCATTGAGGCACTTTGTCAAAAGAAACAGGCTAATGCAGATAGAATGGCGATAACGATACCCTGAAAATATTCCTCGTTGTATGTGAACAATTAATGATAGATGTTCTTCGGTCTCCCGTCTTAATTTTATACTTGTATTCCCAATCGTAGCATCATAATTGTGCAGAAGTTGACAACAATTGGGCGACCTTATACATTCCAATACTTTTAAATCCAACTATGTGCAACTATCAAATGCCTTTTGTAATCAAATCCAACTACGCTAAGATTCTTCTGCCTCTGTTTACAATTTTCCATTATAGCTTACTCAACAGAAGATGATCTTACAGCCATACGTATTCTACAACAACCTTTTGCTCTAATGCATTACATTATTGTGTAGCTAAAAATACTTGCATTCGTTCAGTTATAATTGACGTTCAGATTTTATACATTTTAGGTAAAACATGTGATATGTCTATAAATTTTGGTTGTTCAGTTTGTGCAGAACTTGGTAACCAAATACGTAACCCTGTGGTCAACCATACGGTGCGTCTTCAGGATGAACTAAAGCATTATTAGCAAAGTTACTAGAATAGTAGAGGGATGTCAGTTGTTTTAGCCAAAAGTTGGATAATTTGTTGGCCCTGGTGCTTCCAGCTAGAAACCCCTTTCCGAAGGGAACTAGACAAATCACACAATGTAATTTCTTCCCAATTCATATCGGAGAATCAGCACAATCCAATTCTTGATGTTGAATCCATTTCGCTTCTGAATTATGCTTTTGTTATCTCCCAGATTGATTTCCAAAAAATTTTCTATTTCATCTTTGTTGGTGATTTTTTATTTCGAGTTTTTTTTTTTCCAAGCTCTCTGTAGAATTTATTTCCATTTTCTGAGAAACGTTTATTTGTCTAAATTGCCCCTCCCCTCTCTAGCGTCAGTTCTATTTGTGTATCTCTTATTCTCTGAGCTTTTGCCTGGAGCTTCGTTTCAATGCTCTTCTACTTGAACCGCATCTTTGGGGACTTGGTGATACTATACTTTCAAAAAGTTGTCACGTTCTTTACAGTAAGTTTATACGAAGATTAATTTTAGTTCTTATTTGAAATGAAACAAAGGATAGTCTTTCCGCCATGAATCTATTTGTTTTTGAATTCGTTATTTTCACTTTGGTTGTAATACGGACTGGTTTTTAAAAAGTGAATTGTTTCTTTTTCTACAAGCTTGTCTGTAATAAACTGAGGCCGTCCATAAAGTTAGATGATTAAGGCTTTGTATGTCTATGGATGCAATTCAACAAAATTCTGTCTAAAAACAGCGTTAGCATTTGAGAATAATTGTCTGCTTTTTGTTTAATCTTATTTTTAGCGAGGCGTTTCACGGAGTTTATGGAATATTTTGAATTTGTATACCATTGAGAAAATAATTTTCGTCCATTAAGTTGCACTTTCTTCAGTCAAACAGGAATGCACGCACTTCTCAGATGTGTCATGACACGTCAGTTCCTCTCTACCACCCCTATATGGTACCATATTGTCTAGTTCTCCCATCACGGGTATCGGAAAAATCTTGTACGGGAAGACATTGTCCAGTTCTTCCTTCTGAGTGAGGCTGCAGGACTACCCCATTAATCACAACTCTACATCTTGTTTGCATTCACTTAACTCGTAATCAGATAGTTTTCCTTTTCTTTTCAATGAATTATCTTGGATTCGCTGCTTGTTGCATCTCAGATTGGTGTCTTTTATTAGGGTTGCGCGTTCCGCCAAAGTTGGATAGGTTTGTTTCAAAATTTATTGTCCCTGTCTGTTCTTGCACATAAAAATGGCACCACATTAAGTCGGTATCTCCTCTCTACTCCATGGTGTGTGTGTATGTATGATTAAGGTGATCATTCCATTCAACATCGTGCTTCTATTATAGTTCCAGGGTCATTTTGAATTCTTCGTATAATATCCTGTTCAATTTTCGATATATTACTCTAACATACAGTGCATCTTTTTACCAAGCTTCCTGATTTTTAACTTTTAAGTAACCTTGCTCTCCTGCACTGTTGTTGCTATTACACCCTTTCTTTAGCATGCAGTGCTATCTAACTATTTCCATTGAGTCTGTGTGCAATAAAACAAAAAACGTTTCCCAGTTATCAAAACTGTTAATATGAAATTTTAAAATACTTAAAACACAAAATATAAAAACTCATAGGAGCGTTCACTCACCTGCTAACGATAGTGCGGTAAGGAGAATACCATACCAAACGGTATGATATCAAAAAATAACACAAAACCTCAACTAAATTCCCATGAAATCGCTTTCTAATCAGAGCCAATCTGATAGTTATGCCATTTCCAAGAATGGTTGTCATGGGTTTTTTTTTTATTATATTATTATTTATTATTATATTATTCTTATTATTATTATTATTATTATTATTATTATTACTTATTATTATTATTATTATTATTATCTAATTATTATTATTATATTATTAGTATTATTATTATTATATTATGTATTGGATGTAATTTATACAAACTCGGTTAAAACCGGAGGTGACATGTTGTACGGACTTACGCTCAAGTACTTCCCATGCGTACCATGTATATTATTATTATTATCTTTATATTATTTATTATTATTATTATTACTATTTTTATTATTATTATTATCTATTATTATTCTTATTATTATAAAAAACAAAAAACGCTACCCCCCCAAAACCTTTAACGTTTCTTTTTAAAATATAAAGGACTTCGTCCGAAAAGAAGATTAATCTATATTATTATTTCAACATTCATAGATCCAAAAAACCTACAAAAACTTAAACGTTTCTATTTCAAATATAAAGGATCTTTCACCCGAAAATAAGTTTTATTATATAATATTATTATTTTTATTATTATAAACCAAATAAACCTACAAAACCTTTAACGTTTAGATTTAAATATAACGAATTTTCCCCCAAAAAGAAGTTTTATTAATTGGTTATGGTTATTAATTATGTTGTTTCAATAGAAAACATTAAGAACAGAAATGTAAAAATAAAACGCATGACTGAAATTTCGAAACCAAGAACCCTCGTTTACAAGATTGACCCGCTACCATTCTGCCAAAACCGCATTACAAATTCGGGAGTGCCGCCTTGGGTGTTAGACGCGGTGCCGCTGCCAAGCAAGTCGGTAAGGAAGTTACACCGTCCACTGTCATCCATCTAGGCACTATCCGATACCGTAGAGGCGCGGGGTTAGATCAGTCCAACATAGTTAACCCATATGTCAAGCTTGTAATTAATCCACATGTATGTTTGGGTTTACTGGGCCTTAAGGTGCAAGGCTTCATGAAACAAAATGTTGGAATAGTGATGACTTCTCAACGCTAGCGCTATGCAGCTTATGGACAACATTAGAATACATACTGCGTTTGGGACGTTGCTCTGAACGCAGACTATTCGCGGTGAAAACCTAACCAGGTAGCAGCCCGCCTCCGGACAAGCATAGCACGGTCGTATGCCAACATGGCCGTCCGAAGCAGATAAAAACACGGGCCTGCATAGGGAGGCAAGTAGTTTTTCATGCTTTAAAACATAATATTTCATTGTAAGCGTCAGTTCTGGAAGTATTCTACTGTCCAGTACTTGGGTTACAGATGGGGCTAGGACAAATCACATATTTGTAACCCTCAGGCTGCAAATAACTAGCAAAAAAAGGAAATTTTATTCCTCGTAATTTGGAGACGTGTCATTTTCAGTATTGAAACTTGATGGCAAACCGCTGAATTTCTTAGGATTATGGCCTTTACTAGGCATATTGCATAATTGTAATATATATCTATCACAGATTATTTATTCTCCCCCTCCCCCCCCCCCCCCTCCCCCCCCCCGGGAAGTAATTTTGTGCGGGTTCTGCGCGAATAAATTACAACTCGATTGTTATTAAATTTGTGGTTCGTCTCGCCATTGAAACTTTAAAAACATGTCTCAATTTCAAAAAGCCCCCAATGCGGCTAAAATTTAAAGTTATAATTTATGATATAAGAATCGGCACCGGCTCTCACTAAACTTATATATAGGCCTACTAATTATTAATACGCATAGTTAAATAATTATATTACGCCTAGCTTAAGTTCATAGAATAGTGTTGTTGTTTGTTTTGGTGAGATATGAAATATATGAACCATAAATGACTAAGTCTTGCTAATTATTTGTTGTTCACGCAGCAGTGTAAAATATCTGGCATTAAAGGAATAAAAAATCAAGTAGGATAGTTTACATTCAATGCGCTGCACACATTTAAACGAAAATTATTTATGGGACATATACACTATAATAAGAAATAATTAATTACAAAAATTACATCATTATATTCTCATACCAATATCAAGTACACCAGTTACAGGAGACTTGCATAATATATACTATGGTTTACAGTATCTTGGGTTAGAATGTTGAACCCAAGACTGTTACATAGCTCTTAGCCCGATTTGGCCCTATAACGCCTACAGCACACAATTGTAGCAAATTAATTACCATTATGGTTTATCTTACTTTGAAAAATTAGCCTTAATAATGATGTCAGGCATTTAAAGGTGCAAACATAAATGAATTACTTATAGCGAGTTGTTTGACAGGCTGAATCTCTCGTAATGGAATGTTTCATCCCGGCGAGCTCTCGCGAAACGCTGGCCTATCCGTGGAAGAATGTGTTTACGAGCCACTCTAAAAACATCTGCTTCTTCAGCAGTAGGCTAGCAGTGCACATACGACATGTCTACGGACACGGTATCATTCAACATTTTATCATTTAATGCTAATATTGGCAACTTTTACCAAATAACAGCTAACAACCTAACGCCCCCAGTCTTAGGAAGCACGTTGTATGATCGAGACTGCTACATGGAGATCGAAGCAAATGTTTTTAAATAAAAATAAATAAAATAAATTGTATTTAGAGTCTACCCACTCAGTTTTTTAACTGATTTTCAGTGGGGGACTTGAAATCAAAGCTACCAAGCCAACCCTGTAGGCCCCGACGCAATCGACGAGTGAGCGATAACCAACCAAAGATCGATATTTTGAATAGGAAATATAGCAATCAGTGGTATGGACAGTGCGAACAACCGCGGATCAATGCCAGAATCAACAAGGCTGATTCAGCACAACTCTGAATTTATTATGTGCTTCGTTGCTAGGACCGCTCCAAAGTCACCGTTTACAAACTCCTAAGACAAGAACTGATGGACTTGAGTCCAAATCAGAGGTTAAAAAACTTCTGACTTTCGCGGGAATCGAACCCTGGACCTTCTGCATTGGAAGCAGATACGCTAACCCCAAGACCAACGAGCCACACACAGCGTGGCTTGTATGCGCATCTTCCGCACCTAACACGACGAGACGCGACGGATGCACTATTCAAGGCCGTGTTTACATCATCGCACATATGCTTACATGAAATAATCTAGTATTTTTAAAACCTGCGATGGGTTCGTAATGGTTCACAGATGATAACGATGTTATTCGTTTGAAATCGGACCAAAATTAGATACGTTTTGAGACTAAAGCTGCCCCCAGACATTCAAACATTTCGTACAAGTTGCTTGACAACAGCCGTTTGACAAGCATGCTACTCCCCACACACGAAACCGATGTGCATTGACAAAGCGGGGGGTTACATCTGGCCAACCTCTAGGACACCCTTATTAGAGGCCATTCCTTGCGCACGCAAAAAAATTGCTCCTTCATTACCAAAGCAAAAACTTGCGTGTGCTATTGTTCCTTCTCCCTGAAGACGTGGCTAATGATCTCTTTTCGTACGAAATGTTTGAGTAGCTCCCCACACATTCAAACATGCTGTCAAGCGCGGTCAAAATATCAAGACGATTTGAAAACGGCGACTTGATTGACAACACGCTGACACGCCCCCCCACACACTCAAACTTGCTGTCAAACACGATGTTGTCAAGCAACTTTTACGAAATGTTTGAATGTGTGGGGGCTGCTTAAGTGGCAAGTCGCTTGGACGCGTGCTGTTTTAAACCTTGCTCGGGCCGCCGAGTTGATCATGTACGGATCTACGTCACAGGCGAGACAAACTCACTGCTGCGGGCTAAACGGAGGGTCGTAGAGGCGTAGTGTCGACTTAGGCCTAGATGGATTACACTTGGGGTCGATAAAGGTAGTTGGCGCGTCACGTTGTTAGGGGCGTGGTACTTGTTTGCTGTGCAATGCAATGAGGAATTCATTTTATTATGATTTAATAATGAATATTAGGTAAATATACAATAAAGCGGACGTTAAAAAATACTAAAAAACCTTTAACGTTTCTATATAAAATAGAAAGGACTTTATACAGAGTTTTATTAATTGTTATCATCCATAAACAAAAGAAACCTAGAAAACCTTTAACATTTTCTATTTAAAATAAATTAAAAGACTAACATCTATAATAATAAACCCAAAAAAATACAAACACCTTAACGTCACCCGAAAATAAAATGTATTACTTTTTATTATTATAACTATTATTATTATTATTATTATTATTATTATTATTATTATTATTTATTATTATTTATTATTATTATTATTATTTATTATTTATTATTATTATTATTATTATTATTATTATTTCTTTTATTCACCAATATGAACATTACATAATGGGTATTTAAGAGCTTTCACCAGAGATGAACCACACCTCTAAGGTGAAACCCCTATTACAAAACAATTAAATATACATGACATTAAAAATACATTACATACAAGAAATAACTGAAACAATGTCTTCATACTAAAACTTTGCGTAGTATATGGGCGGTTCCTAATAATGCTGCCTTTTGAAGCTCTGGAGTCCAGTGATTGCCAGAGATATGTTGGAGGTTCTCTTCAAAACTTCTTCCAATTGTCCCACAAGCTCCAATTATAATGGGAACAACCTTACAACTGACATTCCACATTCGTTGAATTTCTATTTGAAGGTCTCGATATCTTGTGCGTTTCTCTGCTTCCTTTAATACTATGTTGCGGTCTGATGGAATAGCTACATCGATGATCAAACATTTTTGAGTCTCTTTGTTTTTAACAACAATGTCTGGTTTGTTGTGAAGAACCTTTCGATCAGTGATTATTTGCTCATTCCACAATATGGTCACATTACCATTGTCAACTACTTGCTCTGGTTTATGCATGTACCATTTGTCAGAAGTTTCGATGTTATAACTTCTACAAATGTTCCAATGCAAATATGCCCCAACCTTATCATGTCGATCAATGTATTCCGTTTTTTGCTAAGACCGGGCATCCAGAAATAATGTGCTCCACGCTTTCTTCATAAAGTTTACACAAACGACACTTGTCATCTACTTCGAGTTTGAGAATTCTTTTTTCGTAACTTTTTGTTCTTAAGGCTTGATCTTGTGCAGCTACAATAAGACTTTCAGTTTCACCCTTGAGATTACTTCTGCCCAGCCACTTATTGGTTTGATCTTGGTCATATGTGGTTGCATCATGCGTGTAATATATTGTCCATGCAAAGGTTTAGACTTCCAGCAACTTATTAGATCTTCCTGGATAATATTCTTAATTTTCTTCTTGATAACCTTGACCTTGTTAGTGATGGACCCATTGATCTGATTAATATCGGTTAATTCCATACCTGATTGAAACTTGTTGCTTAACTTAATGATAGATTTTCTCATAGCTTTGCTAGACTCATGTTCTTGAACCATTCTATAAATTTTCATCTTCTTTACCTTCTATGTATAAACTTAAACCAATCATTGCTGTTTTGTATGACCCCTCTAGTTGAGTTATTCCACGACCTCCATTCTTCCTTGCGATATACAGTCTTTCTACGTCCGCTCGTGGATGGTGCATTCCGTTTATTGTCAACAGTTTTCTTGTTTTTCGATCTAATCTCTTAAGTTCTTCAATGCTCCAATCTAATATCCCAAAGCTATAAGATAATACTGGCACAGCAAATTGACCAATTGCAATAGTTTTATTTCGTCCGTTCAATTCACTTTCAAGTATTAATCTTAGGCGTCGTTTGTATTCTTTGCTCAATTTATCTTTCATTAATGTATGCTGAACCGTTACCTTCTTCTACTCCAAGATATTTATAAGTTGATTCTTGACCAATGTCCTCAATAGTGATATGCTCGTCAAGTTGGATGTTTTCACTTGAGACAATCTTCCCTCTTTTGAATGTCGTTTTCCCTTGCACTTCTCGATTCCAAATTCCATACAAATGTCGTCACTGAAAGTTTTGACGATATTTAGTAAGATACTAAGTTCTTCGTCATTTTTTGCAAATAATTTTTAAATCGTCCATGTACAGAAGATGCGAGACTTTATCTTCATTTGGCAATAATACATACCCCAAACCTGCGTCATTGAGGCACTTTGGGTCAAGGAAACAAGCTCATGCAGAATAGAAGTGGCGATAACGAATCACCCTGAATATTCCTCGTTGTATGTGAACATTACTTGATACGATTTCTTCGGTCTCCGTTCTTATTTTCATACTTGTATTCCAATGTAGCATCATAATTTTGCAGAAGTTGACAACAATTGGGCTGACCTTATACATTTCCAATACTTTTAATATCCAACTATGTGGCACACTATCAAATGCTTTCTTGTAATCAATCCAACCTACGCTAAGATTCTTCTGCCTCTGTTAACAATTTTCCATTATAGCTTTACTCAACAGAAGATGATCCTTACAGCCATACGTATTTCTACAACAACCACTTTGCTCTTATGGCATTACATTATTTAGCTAAAAATACTTGCATTCGTTCAGTTATAATTGACGTTAAGATTTTATACATTGTAGGTAAACATGTGATAGGTCTATAATTTTTTGGTTGTTCAGTTTGTGCAGACTTCGGTAACAAATACGTAACCCCTGTGGTCAACCATACTGGTGCGTCTTCAGGATGAACTAAAGCATTATTAAGCAAAGTTACTAGAATAGTATGAGTGGATGTCAGTTGTTTTAGCCAAAAGTTGGATAATTTGTCTGGCCCTGGTGCTTTCCAGCTAGAACTTTTCCGAAGGGAACTAGACAAATCACCCAATGTAATTTCTTCCCAATTCATATCCGGAGAATCAGCACAATCCAATTCTTGATGTTGAATCCATTTAGCTTCTGAATTATGCTTTTTTTTATCTTCCCAGATTGATTTCCAAAAAAATTCTATTTCATCTTTTGTTGGTGATTTTTTATTTCGATTTTTTTTTTTTTCCAAGCTCTCTGTAGAATTTATTTCCATTTTCTGATAAAAGTTTATTTTGTCTAAATTGCAGCGTTCTTTTTGTGTATCTTCTTATTCTCTGAGCTTTTGCCTGAGCTTCTGTTTCAATTGCTCTTCTACTTGAACCCCATCTTGGGACTTGTGTATACTATACTTTTCAAAAAGTTGTCGTTTCTTACAGTAAGTTTATACGAAAGATTAATTTTAGTTCTTATTTCATGAAACAAGGATAGGTCTTTCCGCCATGAATCTATTTGTTTTTGAATTCGTATTTTCCACTTGGTGTAATACGACTGTTTTTAAAAAGTGATTGTTCTTTTTTACAAGCTTGTCTGTAATAACTGAGGCCGTTCCATAAGTAGATGATTAAGGCTTGTTATGTCTATTGGATGCAATTCAACAATAATTCTGTCTAAAACAGCGTTAGCATTTGAGATTAATTGTTCTGCTTTTTTGTTTAATCTTATTTTAGTGAGGCGTTCACGGAGTTTATGGAATATTTTGAATTTGTATCCATTGAGAAATAATTTCGTCCATTAAGTTGGCACTTTCTTCAGTCAACAGGAATGCACTTTCTCTAGATTGTGTTCATTGACATTCAGTTCCTCTCTACCACCCCTATCTGGTACCATATTGTCTAGTTCTTCCATCACGGGTATCGGAAAATCTTGTACGGGAATGACATTGTCCAGTTCTTCCCTTCTGAGTTGAGGCTGCAGGACTACCCATTAATCACAACTCTTACATCTGTTTGATTACACTTAACTCGTATCAGATAGTTTCTTTTTCTTTTCAATGATCTCCTTTGATTCGCTAGCTTGTTGGCATTCAGATCTGGTCTTTATTAGGGTTTTCGTTCCCGCCAAAGTTGGTAGGTTTGTTTCAAATTTATTGTCCCCGTTGTTTCTTGCACATAAAAATGGCACCACATTAATTCGGTATATTCCTCTCTACTCCATGGTTGGTGTTTGTATGTAATGATTAAGGTTATCATTATCATCAACCTCGTGCTCTATTATAGTTCCAGGGTCATTTTGAATTTCTTCGTTATAATATCCTGGTTCCATTTTCGATATATTACTCTAACATACAGTGCATCTTTTTACCACTTCCTTGATTTTAACTTTTAAGTACCTTGCTCTCCTGCACTGTTGTTGCTATACACCTTTAGCCATGCAGTGCATCTCTACTATTTCCATTGATGCAATAAACAAAACACTTTTCCCAGTTATAAAACTGTAAATAATTTTAAAATACTAAAACACAAATATAAACTCATAGGAAGCTTCCACTCACCTGCTAACGATAGTGCGGTAAGAGAATACCATACCAAACGTTCTGATATCAAAAATAACACAAAACCTCAACGAAATCCCACTGAAATCACTTTCTAATCAGAGCCAATCTGATAGTATGCCATTTTTCCCAAATATGGTTGTCATGGTTTTTTTTTTTTTTTATTATTATTATTTTTTATTATTATTATTATTATTATTATTATTATTATTATTATTATTATTATTATTATATTATTATTATTATTATTATTATTATTATTTTTTATTATTTTATTGGATGTATTTCATACAAACTCGGTTTAAAACCGGAGCTAACATGTTGTACGGACTTACGTCAAGTACTTCCATGCGTACCATGTATTATTATTATTATTATTATTATTATTATTATTATTATATTTTTATTATTATATTATTATTATTATTATTATTATTATTATTATTATTATTATTATTATTATTATTATTATTATTATTATTATTATTATTATTATTACAAACCAAAAACGCTACAAAACCTTTAACGTTTCTATTTAAAATATAAAGAATTTTCCCCAAAAAAGAAGTTTTATTAATTGTTATTGTTATTATTATGTTGTTTCAATAGAAAAACATAAGAACAGAATGTAAAAATAAAACGCATCGACTGAAATTTGAACCATAGAACCCTCGTTTACAAGTCTGACCCGCTACCGTTCTGCCAAAACCGCATTACAATCGTGAGCCGCCTTGGTGGTAGCGACGGGGGCCGCTGCAGCAGTCGGTAAGGAAGTACACCGTCCACTGTCATCCATCTAGGCCCTATCCGACTCCCGTAGAGGCGCGGGGTTAGATCAGTCAACCTAGTTAACCCTATATGTCTAAGCTTGTAATTAATCCACATGTATGTTTGGGTTTACGGGGCCCTTTAAGGGGGCAGGCTTCATTAACAAAATTTTTGAAAAGTGAGACTTCTCACAGCTAGGCTACTGAGCTTATGGACAAACATTAGAATACATACTGCTTTTTGGACGTTGCTGTGAACGCAGAACTATTCGCGGTTAAAAACCTAACCAGGGTAGCAGCCATCGTAGCAGCACGGTCGTATCCCAACATGGCCGTCCGAAGGCAGATAAAACACGGGCTGCATAGGGAGCAAGTATGTTTTCATGCTTTAAAACATAATATTTTTATTGTAAGCGTCAGTTCTGGAAGTATTTCTACTTTCCAGTACTTGGGTACGTGGGGTAGGACAATCACTATATTTTGTAACCCTCAGCTGCAAATAACTAGCAAATAAGGAATTTTAATCTCGTAATTTGGAGACGTGTATTTCAGTAATTTGAACTTGATGGCAATACCGCGAATTTCTTATGATTATTGGCCTTTACTTAGCCTATATGATATGTAATATAATATCATATCACAGAATTATTTATTCTCCCCCTCCCCCCCTCCCCCCCCCGGAAGTAATTTTTTGCGGGTTCCTCGCGAATAAATTATCAAACTCGATTTGTTATTAAATTTGTGGTTCGTCTCGCCATTGAACTTCTTAAAAACATTGTCTCACATTTAAAAAGCCCCCCAATGCGGCTAAAAATTTAAAGTTATAATTTATATATAGATGGCACCGGCCTTCACTAAACTTTATATATAGGCCTACTATTATTAATACGCATAGTTAACTAATTATATTACGCCTAGTTAAGTCCTAGAATAGTTTTGTTGTTGTTTTGGTTGAGATTATGAATAATATGAACCCATAAATAATTAAGTCTATGCATAATTATTTGTTGTTCACGGCAGCAGTTGGTACAAATCTCTTGGCATAAAGGAATAAAAAATCAAGGTAGGATAGTTTACATTCAATGCGCTGCACAAATTTTAAAACGAAAATTATTTATGGACATATATTATTAATAATAAATAATAATTACAAAAATTCCATATTATATCTATACCAATTATCAATTACACCATTAATGAGACTTGCATAATATATACTATGGTTTACAGTATCTTTGGGTTTAGAATGTTGAACCCAAAGACGGTACATAGCTCTTAGCCCGATTTGGCCCTATACCGCCTACAGCACATCATTGTAGCAAATTAATTACCATTATGGTTTATCGTTTATCGGTTGGTGGTATCCATGAAACTGATGAAAGTTGTGAAAAATGTGTCTCAAGGAATAGGAATAGAACCGACGATAGAACTCCCATCAAACCCACAGTATTGCACGGAATAATATACACATTCAGACTTTTTGTTTCTTTACGCATTACAAAAATGTGTATTACTAATTTTATGACCTTTCTTGCTTGCTAAATAATAAACATGATCGAGTAAATTCTTTCTGGAGTTGACCGTGACGCTACAATATTGCATTGGTTTAACATTGAATGCCGCCATGCAGCCGCCCGGTATCTGCCTTGGAGCAGTTCTCCACTTGACCACCAGATGTCAGAGAGCAACTTTTGTATATACCAGGAAAACTGATCAGGGGATATTTCTCGTGGCCTACTGCAGCAAAAAATTCAGTTGGTGACTATTTGATATTTGGAACGTCAATATGGTAAGCCTATTCGACCGCGTTTTTTTTTTTTTTTAAATATGCTATCAAGTCAAAATATAGTGAATGGCTTTGAAACCTGGCTCTTTTAGGAAATCAAAACTAAATTTTTTAAATTTTTCTGATCCGGTACACAGCCAATATCGCCACCTCGAAATAATATCAAACTTCAATTATTCACCAAGGCACACCATTAATTTTCAACTATTTTCTAGAGGCTGACTGTGAGAATTTTTTTTTTTTGCAATTGTCTTTCCTGCGAATTTTTTCGTTTGGCGGTATATTGTACCGATTTGTAACGCCAAACGACAAAATTCACAGGAAAGACAATTGTTTACAAAAATCATTTTTTTCTCAGTCAGCCTCTAGAAAACCAGTTAAAAATTAATGTCACAAAAACACAACAATATACGTTAAATGGTGTGCCTTGGCGAATTGAAGTTTGAAATTGTTTTGAGGTGGCGATATTGGCTGTGTAACGGATCAGAAAAATGTAAAAAATAGTTTTGATTTTCTAAAAAAAAGACAAATAAATAAATAAATAAATAATAATAATAATCAAAACTCATTTCCAACAATGTCAGGTTGAGTGGTGTTCTGCACACCGATATCTAGGGCACGAAACAATTTTTTGCCGAGTTTGCCGGGGCTCAGCGTTTCTTCATCATCTTCATCGTAATCTTGATCCTGCATCTGCTTCTCCGCCAATTTTCTCCACTCTTTCCTGTTCTCCCCAGCTTCAATTCCGTCACCGGGTTTCCCACGATTCACCTCTCTTCAACGTCTCCTTCGCCCAATCTGCCCATCTTTCTCTCGGTCTACCTACTTTTTTTTTACCTTCCTCCCTGCTTCGAAGTCTCGTCTTGGGATCCTATCCACTTCCATCCTCTTCATATGACCAAACCCTTTTAAAAACGTTCCCTTCCTTTTTAAAAACCTCAATTTCTCCAGACCTAATTCCTTTCTATAAACGTCGCTTCTAATCCTATCCAGTTTTGTAACTCCCTTGATATTTTCTTAAAAACCTCATCTCTGCTGCTCCCAACGACTCTCTTCCTTTGATCCAAACTGTCCAAGTTACTGCCCCGTAAGTAAACTATAGGTATGAAGTATGCTTTATAGAAAGAACTTTGCATCTCTGTGGAAACAGCTCTTTTCCAAACCCAGCTTCGCACCAGTTGATAAAATCCTTCGGCTTTTTGTTCCCTAGCTTTTTACTTCTCTATTACTTTAGCATCTTTTGTCAAGATGCTTCCTAAGTACTTTTCTTTTTCTTCCTTTTCTTCTAATACTTTTCCCCAAAAGTCCTTAACATTTCTTGATTTTAGGCATGCCTTTTATATCCTTTTACATAACTAAACATTCTTTTTTTTTTCTTGCACCTCTTCAACACTCTCACCCCAAATTAAGACATCGTCGGCAAAAACTAAGGTTTAGTGCCTTGTCCGTCTATATTCGGTTCCACTCTTCGTAGTATTTGATCCATTACGACAGTTAATAGAGTCGGTGATAAAACACTACCTTGCCTCAGTCCCTCATTTATTTCAAACCAATCTGATATACCCTCATTTGTCTGAACACAACTTGCACTCCTACTTTTATTTTATGATAAATAATAATAATGTGAGAAATAAAAAAATAGATAAATTAATAAATTAATAAATAAATAAATAATAAATAAATTAAAAAATCAAATAATAATAAAATAAATAAATAAATAAATAAAATGGAATAAAAAATAAATAAATAAATAAATAAATAAATAAAAAAAATAAATAAATAAATAAATAAAAAAAATAAAAAAATAAAAAAATAAATAAATAAATGGTATAAGAGTCTACCCACTCAGTTATTTAACTGATTTGAGTGGGGGACAGTAAATAAAAGAGACCAAGCCAACCCTGTAGGCTCCGACGCAATCGACGAGTGAGCGATAATCAATCAAAAATCGACATTTTTAATAGGAAAAACAGCAATCAGTGGTAGGGACAGTGCGAACAGCCGCGGATCAACGCCAGGGTCAACAAGGTCGATTTAGAACAACTCTGAATTTTGTTATGTGCCTCGTTGCTAGGACGGCTCTAAAGTCACCGTTCACAAACTCGTCATGCAGATAAGAACTGATGGACTTGTCGAAATCAGAAGTTAAAAACTTCTGACTTTGGCGGGAATCGAACCCCCGGACCTTCTACATTGGAAGCAGATACGCTAATCACAAGACCCAATGAGCCACACAGGTTTGTGCACACAGACAGGTTTCAAAGCCATTCACTAGGTATATTTTGATTTGGTTAGCATATTTTGAGAAAAAATAAAAACGCGGTCGAATAGCCTTCCCACACAGCACACCACGTTTTCAAAAAGTTACTTTTTTTTGTTACAATGTTCCCAGAATGTTAGTTCAAATTATAACATCTATACAACGTACGGAAAATGATATGTTTGTTACAATATTCTTTGGTGTTCAAAAACATTCTCACAACGATGTTGCAACTTTAGTAACTAACATTTTGGGATAAAAAACAAAAAATATTGACCTTTACTTAGATACATTTTATTGACGTTGCTACAATGTCGTGCCATTTTCCTTAATGTCTTGGAAAAAACCATGTGGAAACGTTAGAAACTGGCTCATTTCACTTTTAGAGAACGTTACATTTGAAATCTCAACGGTTTTTTGCGGTGGGGGTAGCTTGTCCTGTCTTGTCTGTGCTCTGCTCATTCGACAATCATTCGTCGGGAGAGAAAGACGCGTGTTCATGTGGCTGTTGTGTTTAACGTGATGGCGCGGCGTCAAAGGGCGGACGGACGGGAAGAGACGGAATGACTTTAAAAAGGTGTAAACGGGTCGTTTCGACGCGTCGCGTCGTTACCTTACTCGTGGGGTGAGTTTGACGTTTCGGAACCACTGTGGGTTCCATCTTCATCGACTGATTGCTGAAAGTGCGTTTGTTCGTTGCCTCTCTCATTCGTGATCGGGTTTAAATGCTTTGGGCCAATGCTGAAGGATTTTAATACCGCTGAGTGAGTGATTGAATTGTGTCAAGCTCATATCTTGGATTACCCATATTTGCTTATACTAATCTATCTATTCCTATACCTTGCAGTTTGATTCGTTTTTTACCAGCCACGCTCGCGCGTTTGTATCAGCCTTAAATTGATTATGGTCCCATGCTGTTAGGCTATAGGCCTACCATGGCTGCGACTTGAATAAAATGTTAAAATTGTCATAATTTGTGCCAGTGCTGTACGTTTCTTGATATAGGCCTAAGTTGTGTGAAAAGGTAATATGTTGCTGCACTAGCAAATGATTTCTGAAACTGAATTATTACTATATGGTTGCCACCATATGATCCCATTTCCAATTATCAATACATGAAAATATAATTTATTTATAATCGGTGTTTCGAAATAATATATACGCACAATCAGTAGTATATCTTTACGTCAATTCAGTGAATACATACTCGCAGACACCGATTAATCAATAATTCATTTAAATTTTTTTATCGATAGTCAATCGATTATCCAATAATCGAATAATCATCGATAAAAGATATTTGCAGCAACCATAATTATTACATTATTTAAGAAGTGTAAAAGCAACGTTCTAGTAACGTTTCTCCATGTTACTATTTAAATGTTACCACACCGTTACATGAACATGAGTATGACACCTTACAATGTTGTTACCTGGTCATTTACACAACATTGTGATACTAGTTGCATGAACGTTATGAGGTTCGTATGCAGCGGGACATTTGGTATTTCATCAATGTTTACAATTACAATACCAAACGTTGTGAGGATATATCGAATGTTTAATAGAAAACTTATATTAATGTTGAGGAAACGTTACCGTGCTGTGAGGGTTTATATCAACGGGCAATCAAATGGTGATCAACCTGTCATCAATTTGTCATGTTAAATAATATAGGTTGGTATTATTGACCATCAATTGTGTGCAAGCTATCCCTGCCAGTTGATCACCTGACCGTCTGGCTATGCTAATAGACATCAACTTGAACTATTAGGCAATACCTCTCGGTATCTGTTTAAACAAGCAGTCATTAACTATTATCAATTCAGATTTCAGATCGGTTGACTTGGTTCCAAATATCAAACGGTCATCAACTGATTTTTTACCAAGGTATTGATAGTATTCCTCTTAAGAGCCGACTTTTGCTTGAACTCAATTGCACATTAAACTCATATTAACTGTGTGAAAGGTCGCCAAATTATGGGCTATCTCTAAAGAACAAGGCCTACTATATGCACCTCAGGGGAAACTAGCTATCTAATGCATGGAGATGACAACAGCTGTGAAGGAGTCGTGCGGTATAGTACTGTATGGAACGATGACAAAATAATATTCAGATTCTCTAATTTATCGACTTCTTCAAAGTAGTGCGTCTTGTAAAATGTAAAATTCTTCTTCGTCTGTTCTCAGGAGCCGGACTTGGATAAAGCTAATAGTTCCACAGCTGATGACAAGCAGCGTGAAAAATACGGAATGGTTAGCATATTCGAAGTAAAGTGTTTTGACCTGCACACTCTTCTTGAGTACATGGACCAAGGCCAAACTCCAATCGATTACTTCAGTCTGGATATTGAAGGCGGTGAACTGGAAGTACTGAAGGCTATCGCGTGGGACAAGGTGAACATCAGGGTGAGTCTGTATGTGAGCTCACCAAGCTCTCCTTCAAAAGTCTTTGGCTGTGAATGTTGTGAGACATAGAATTTGAGCCAATTTTTCATTCTTCCTCCCTAGTTTCGCATTGATAAGAAGTAAGATCATTTCGCCTGTTGACGAGCGCCAAGCCAACCATTTTCGTGGAAAAGAAGTAAAATTTTAAACTCAAAATCATAAAAAAATTACTTGGCCATGACTTTTTTAAGTTCTCACAATGAACCAAATTCAATGGCCAAGCGATTTTTTTAGATTTTAAGTTTAAAATTTTTACTTTTTTTATCACGAAAATGGTTGGTTTGGTGCTCGTCAACAGGCGAAATGATCTTACTTCTTTTCAATGCGAAACTAGGGAGGAAGAATGAAAATATTGGCTCAAATTCTATATCTCACAACATTCCCAGACGAAGACTTTTGAAGGAGAGCATGGCTGCCGTTTTTTTTTTTTTTTTTTACAAATTTCTGTATTTTCTGTAGTATCTACCTACACAAATGTGCACGGCCGACACAGACAAAAGGGTTTAGTGTAGACATTCGCCTACAAGCTATAGTGTTAAATGTGACACGTAGAATATATCGGATATACCGAAAAAAACACATTTTAATGTCACTATTTATGCAGTAATTTTGCGAAAGATTGGTTGGGTATTTAAATTTAATATGAAAACACAATTCAGTGCTTACAGACATTTTCTTTTTGCAAATATTATTATAGCCTCATTTGCCCTGGTGCCGAAATTGCACAGCCGCTACTTTCGCTCTGATTGGTTCTTTGATATTTCACCGACAGTGTTCCCCCGATCGAATCCCGTCGAGATCGGCAATCCTGACAAAAGTTTTTTCAGAGTTTTCTTTAGTCGTTAATGGAAATGCCAGGGTTTAAGTCCTCTTAACCAACCCTCGGACATCCCTTCACAAAAACACCTGCAGAGGAAAATGGATTGCACCTTTTTTTCAGACGTTGACGGTTCGTGTTGACAACGACGACGGGTCCAAGAGCCAGATGATATCATACATGAAGGACCGCGGCTTCTACGTCCACGAGTACATGAAGATCAACGATGCTGACGCAAGCTACATCTTCGTAACCACCAACGTGGATACTACTTAGATCCTGAGCGGGACAGTCCGCCTAACCGTAGTCCACAACAACTCGCACGATTCAATTTATTTCAATTATTTAATCTTAGGGGTCAACTGTGTTATGCAAACATAAAACTATTTATGCACACTAATAAAATAAAGCAACTTCATTCAATTCTTTCTTCTAGGCGTTCATTTAGAGAAAAAAGAACTTCACAAAAGCGCAAAAAATAGTATCATATATCTTTTTTTCCTAATATCTGAAAAAATTTATGTGTTGAATTTTTTAAAACCCCAGGGGCCTTTTAGTCACGACTTTTGAACACGGGCCGAGTCTTTTTTTCCACCCCAACGCAACCAGTTGTAATGGTATTTTTTAAAACAATTCCGATCTTTCCCAAAATTTTGGTTTTGCATGTTTTTATTAAAAATTTTTTTTAATTTAAAATAATTCTCGTTTTGTATTTCGTTTAGAGTATAGTCTGTTTACAATAAAAAGACCTGGAAACATAAAATTTTTAAGTTCAGTGGTTTTCGTTTCACTTGGTGTCACAATATTTTTTAAATTTTATTTTAAAAGGGTTTTTTAAAAAAGATATATTTCTAATCGAATATATCTTCAATTTTTTAAAAAAATATTTTTGATATATTTGTAATTTTTTTTGCGATTTTTTGCAACGCGGTTTTTCAGTATTTAAACAACGGCCTCATTTCCTTACAAAGTTAGCCGTTTAAGTACAAAATTTCCACTTTTAAGTAAAAACTATTTTTACTGTACTGTTGACAAGATTTATTTTTAAGAATTTGAGTTATATATTTAAATTGTAAAAAAATTGACCCCCATAAAAGCTACTTTTCCCAAACAATAGTGATTACGGGAAATCTACATAAATATTTTCATCATACTGTCGAAAATCATAAGAAGTTCATTACTAGGTAGTTTTTAAAAAAATTATAAACCACATTATGAGGCCTGTAAAATATGGTTGAAATAACAAAAAAAACCTTTTTTTTAATCAACCAGGGGAAAATATTTTCGGACATTATTTCAATCCCTTTTGATGGGAAAAATAAAATTTTACAAAATTTGAGTCGTAGACGTTTTCGGGGACGTCACCTGCAAAGAACAATTTAAATTTATTATTTCACGAGTGTTTTATTTGTTTTGTATTCTCTACAATTGTTCATAAACACAATATTTCTCACCATTCGTCAAGGCTCAAGGCTTTTCAAGGCTCGTGGGTTTTTGAAGGAAAATATCTTCAAAACTTCGAATCATCGATTTTTCAACTCTTCAACTTCATCTTTACCCGGGAAATTTGGAGCATGTTGAATTTTTTCACATGTCAGTGCACAAAGGCCATTTAATAAGGCAAAAGCATGTTGTTGGGGGTTACTGGGGAGTTCATGTCAGATAGAAGCTTTAGCTTGAGCACGGGGAAATTTGCTGGTACAAACTCACAGTCGATTTCCAATGGGTTTTTGAGCTCATTTTCCCGCCGTGTTTTTTTTGGGAGGGGACATCTGGGTTTTTTTTTAAAGCTCTTTAACCCCTATACCAGCTTTGTAATTTTGATCGGATGTATTTAATGGAGCGATTTTGACATGGGGAAGATTTTTAATTCACTTACCTCTTTTGCGCAGAAAAATTGAAAAACTAAGGCTTTTGATTTTTTTTGTTTCTTACCCCATATAAAATCAAATAAACTCTTCAATCTCTTTCAAGGTGTTTTATTTATCTCAAAGTTAGCCAAGTTCGCACTGAAAACGTGCCATGAGCTTTATTTCATGATAGGGGTTTCAGCCGATTTTTTTTTTCAGCAAAGCACTGTGGTATCAAGCCGTAACAGATTTATACCCAAAAGTGCTGTAAACTCTACCCAATGTTTTTTGCAGCTCTGTCATATCGAACATTTCTGACTTTGGACCCGATTTTAAAATAGGGGAAAAAGCTAAAATCCCGCCCCGTTGATGGATGAGCTTTTTTAAAGTTTTTTTGTTTTTCGTGGAATCTTTACTTTTTCAAGTGCTTTGTTTTTTTGCCGACGCATTGTAGGTGATGGGGTTTCAAGTTTCTATTGTTTCTTGTTAATTTGTTATTATTTAACGTAAAAATCTTACATTAAAAGCTATATTTCTATAGATTCTGGCTAACTTTTTTCAACATTTTCTTTCAAAAAGGTACTACATTACCATAACCTTAATGTCCATGTATAATATGAACGTTTTTAGCCCCACCCGTTTGGTCAGAATTGGCCCAAAAATGGCACGAAAATATCGCACAAAAAGTCAAAAAAAAACGTATATTAAAGCTTTATTTCTCTCGATTCTGGCTAACTTTTCAACTTTTTCTTTCAGAAAGCAATACATCACCATAACCTTAATGTCCATGTGAAATATGAACGTTGTATCCCCACCCGTTTGATCAGAATTGGCCCAAATGGCACGAAAATATCGCACTAAAAATCGAAAAAATCGATAAAGTACGATATTCATGAGAAATATTTCTTCGATTGTACCCAAAAACGTGGCAAGTCTAAGTTCAGAGAAAACAAAGGTCGTGTCAAATTTTCATCAAGATCGCATATGCCGTTTGCCCGGTAGAGAGCGAACAAACAGACAGAAAAACGAAATAAAAACGAAAAAAAAAAAAAAAAACACCAGAGCTAAATTTTTTGGGGGGTCGGTGAAATTGAAGTCTTCGCTTCGCTCATCCAATAACTTGTGCAAGTTTGTCATTCATAGTTATATCAGGTATATGGTGTAGTGCAAGAATGGCTACATCGGTGTCATCACAATTGATTTCTATGTTGAAAGATCCAGCACATGCAGCGTGTTTTGCATGGAGCAGCAGTCGTGTATCCGCTTCCTATTGGGTAGTTTGTAGCTCTTCAACTTAGCTAACTGACCGAGAACTGAGACGGAAACAAAGCACAAACCGATCTTTCATCATCTAGGATGAAACGATACAAAACATCTGTCTTGACTCTGTGTGAAATTATGCAAACCGATTGGAATAAACCGTTTGAACACTCGGCGCTCATCAGCATATCAACTGGTGTCATAGCTGAAATGAAAACTACCATAGATTTACTACTAGCAAGAGAGATAGGTGAGTCGCATTATTCAGAATACAGGGAGAAGTATCTTCCGGGTGCAACTGAAGGCAACCAACAAGGGATTCCGGCATTGAAAAGAATGAAACTCACGACTTTCTCAGATATAAAAAACCAAATACTTTTAATACAAAAGAGAAAAAGTAATACTGCGTGCAGACGGGTGCTTATTTGCACACATGACATCGGTTGCTCAGAAGAGACGATTAGATATGCGAGTTGTCCTTTGCCATCCACTCGGCCCCTTGCCATGGGCTCTAGCTTCAGCTGATGACACTCCTCGAAAGATACAAAAATCAAGCCTGAAGAAAATCTTATTTGAAGATGCTAAAATTCTTGAGAATCAGATATGCCAATTGACAATGCCTGCTTATTTGACGAAATGAGCTTCGTACAAAAGCTACCAGACACCGTCCGGACATTTGACGAAGTATCTTTGTTATCTGTTTAGCAGAACGATAAAAGATTCAGTAAATGCTGAGAAAATTGACATGGTGTTTGACGTTTATTTAGACGTGTCAATAAAAAATGCAGAGAGAGTTAGAAGATTTGACTCAACACCTCTCCCAAGGTACCAAAATATATTATCTTCCGATCGAGTAAGAAGCTGGTGAAACGTTTTATTGGAAGGATCCAATAAAATCACCTTAATCGATTTCATTTTTTCGGAATGGAGCAAAGACGATTACAGGAAATGGCTTGGTGACAGGAAATTCTTTGTCACTTGTGCAACCATCCAACCAAATGTTTCCGTCTCAGTTCTCAGTCAGTTAGCTAAGTTGAAGAGTTAAAACAACCCACGAGGAAGTGTATACACGACTGCTGCTCCATGCAAAACACGCTGCGTGTGCTGTTAATTGTGATGACACCGATGTAGCCATTCTTGCATTACACCATATACCTGATATAACTATGAATGGCAAACTTGCACAAGTTATTATTAAATCAGGTACTCACAACACTCAGAAATGTATCGATATGACAGAGCTGCACAAAACATTAGGGTATGATGTGACAGCACTCTTAGGTATACATGTTGTAACAGGCTGTGATACCATAAGTGCTTTATGAAATCAAACTCGATGGCACGTTTTGCGAGCACGCAAATGAGCTCAGATAACCAATTGGAAATCGACTGGATGAGCTGTGATCCAGCACCTTTGGCCGTGCTCAAGCTCAAGCTTCTATCATGTATGTACTCGCCAGTAACTCCCAACAACATGCTGTTGCCTTATTAATGGCCTTTGTTGCACTGACATGTGCAAAATTCAAACATGCTCCAGTTTCCGAGGTGAAGAAGAAAGCAAAGATGAAGTTGAAGAGTTGATAAACTTAGATGATTCAGAAGTTTTAGAAGATGATTTTTCTTCAGAAAGCTTCGAGCCTTGAAAGCCTTGAGCCTTGAAGAATGGTGAGAAATGAAGAAATGTGTTTATGAAACAATTGTAGAAAATACATAAAAAATCAATTTACTCGTGAAATAATAAAGTTGAATTGTTCATTGCAGGTGACGTCACCGCAAACGTCTAGTGAACTCGAATTAGTCAAATTTAGTTTACCATCATAAGGAGTTGTAAATCAATGTCGCGACAATAATATTTCCCTGGTTGATTAAAACAAAGGTGTTTTTTTGTTATTTCAACCATATTTTACAGGCCTCATAAGTGTGGTTTATAAAATTTTTTTAAATACTACACTAGCTATTGATACTACTTATGATTTTCGACAGTATTTATGAATATATTTATGTAGATTTACAGTAATCATTATTGTTTGGAAAGAGTAGCTTTTATGGAGGTCTATTTTTTACAATTTGAATATACTAACTCAAATTCATAAAAATAAATCTTGTCAACATGTACAGTAAAGATGAGTTGTACATAAATTAGTGGAATTTCGTACTAAACAGCTAAACTTTGTAAGGAAGTGTAGGTCGTCTGTATTAAATAGCTGAAAAACCGCGTTGCAACAAATCGCAAAAAATTACAAATGTTATCAAAATATTTTTTTATAAAAAATTTAAGATAGCCATTCGATTGGAAATAGATCTTTTTGTAAAAACCAATCATCAAAATAAATATTGAAAAAATATTGTGACCCCAGAGTGAAACGAAACCACTGCAACTCTAAAATTTATATGTGTGCCAGGTCTATTAGTATTGTAATCAGACTATAACTCTAAACGAAATACACAAACGAGACATTATTTAAACTTAAAATATTTCAATAAAAACAATGCAACCAAATTTGGAACGATCGGTTAATTAGTTTGTTCGAAACGTCGTGACGTAAAAACGGCTCCTGGTCTTAAAAAGTATCATACAACATAATATTCTTCAGAGTATTGGGAAAAAAATGATATATGATACTATTTGCGCGCTTTTGTGAGAGTTCTTCGGCCCTTTTTGCTCTTTAAATGAACGTCTATTCAACAAGAACGTGTTCTAAGTTTTCGATTGTGTAAAACATTAAATACTTATCAACAAATTTACAGCAATTGGTGTATAGGCAATGGGCCATAAATTGGAAATTTATTTTATTTTATTTTATTTTTTATTTAACGTCTATCCTATTCAGTTATAAAAACTGATTTACAAAGGAGGATAACTAAATAAATCTAATTACATAGATGCAGAAACAACAATAAACTACATTTTCGTAAATATTTGAAATAGTAGCATTACAACAACAATGCATTAAACACAACAATTTTGGACATCATACCTTGATAAAAGAACTGAGTAAAAAGTTATTAATTTCGGAATGTCAATCTGATTGGATGGAGATTAGTGACGGCGTGCCCCAAGGATGTATCCTGGGTCCTCTGTTCTACCTAGTCTATGTAAACGATGTATATTGCAACGTAACTAACACAAACCTTCTTTCATTCGCTGATGATTCTACTGCGCTGGTCACCGTTGTTTCATCAGACTCCCCAGACAAACTGGTGAATCTTGCTAAATCTTCCTTGTACAATACGAGGAGTATAATGGGGAGAATATATTATTTACTTATTTCTAGATCCATAAAGCCACAAATAAATGATATCTTAATATGAAATGGCACAGTTGAAACCATTGATGAATGCAAGCATATTTTTGGGTGTATAGTTTGATAATAATCTTAATTAGAGAGTGCACTGCAAGGAAGTAAAAAAATGTATGTTACGCGATTTACTGTACGAAACCCCTAGTCAGCCACAATATTTAAAAGTTAATCTACTTAGCATCATATCTTCAACCTGTTGCAAGTTACGGTATTTTGATGTGGGGCAATTCTAGAGAGACATTCATAAGAGGGCCTTAAGAAACTTGATGGGGGTCAGCCAAAGGACTAGTCAGTGTTGGGGAAGGAACTTTTAAAAAGAACGCGTTCTCGCGAACGCGTTCTTTTTTTCTGAACTTTTCAGTGAACTTACTCTTTTTTAAATGAAAGAACTTGAACTTTTAAAAGTTCATTCCGAGAACGAACTTTTCAGTTTAAGAAAGTTCATTTGTAAGTTCTTTCCGTGCGCCGAGCTGCCGTCGACTCGCTGCCGTCGACGCTTAAAAACCATAACAAATCGTTATTTATCGTAGTTTTTATTGTTTATTTCGATTAAGGACACGTCAACCGTTAGGTCATAATTAACCACTCTAACCTAGGGGGGGGGGCATGCTGGTCAGAACCAGCCACGAGAAAGGGGAGGAAGGGGGGTTTCTCACGTCGCGGTCGTCATCGTCTTTGTCATAGTTCGTTGTGTCTAGTTATCGTCGTCGGGGAGGTCGTCAAGGGAAGGGGACAACGTCCCCGACGACGATAGCCAGACCTCGCCTCTATTTATCGTTTATCGTAGGCCTACGTTGACGCACGTTCAGCTGATTTTGACAACATCACGCACGATTCACGAAGTTAAAACGATGTACGCCAACTAATTCGGGAAAAAAAATCTTGGAAGCCTAAAATGCTAAGTATCTGCATTAATTTTACAAGCTGGTCGACGAGAATGTATTACAAATCATCAACACGATCAAAGACAGCTCAACACTTTCGTCCGACTCAAACTCGCGAGTATTGGTACTCGGAACACCCCTAATGTTTTTTCTCGTGTTTTTCTTCAATTTACGCTAGCCTTTAATAAAATAGTGATTTTTTTACAGAAGAACTTTAAAAGAACTTAGTTCATATTTTAAACGAACTTGAACTTTTCAAAATTTTAGGTTTTAAAAGAACTTGAACTTTTTAAAAGTTCATTATTTGAGCTGTGAACTGAACTTTTAAAAAGTTAATTTAAAAAAAGAACTGACGGACTAGTTGACGTCATTTGTTCAAAGAGGAATAGATAATATTTGTGTACGCTTAAAAAATTAGGTGCCATTTTGATAATTTTCATTGTTTCATTATCATATTTTTCCGAATGTTTGATTCAATTGCTAATATTATTGTTATCATGTGTCTTTTCATTTATGCATTGGTTTCTGAGACAATAAATAATATGTTGTTCAAATATACATTTTGGTCACCATATTGTACTTTATTCCCCCTTTGATTTAACACCATCCATTTAATACCCTAACATACATATTTAAATCGGTCAGACAAATAATATTGGCGTTGGTTGTTTATTGTTAGGTAGAATAATATGTTTAACTTCAAAATTCAGGCGCCATCTTGGAAATTTACCTTTTTAATTTTGTTTTTATTAGTTCAATACAATTATGAATACTTTTGACGTCGTGTGTTTTTTTAATTTGACGTTTGGTTGCCGAGATATAATTATTAATTTTATATTTTTGTTTGGTCCGCCATCTTGGATTTAATTTTTACGTTTATTTAAAAACAATTCATTAAATACTAGCTTAATACATATTTAAACAACTCAAAAAAAAATTAACGTTGGTTATCCATTTTAAAGTACGGTATATGTTTAAATTCAAAATTCCGGCGCCATCTTGGAAATTTACCTTTTTAATTTTGTTTTTATTAGTTCAATACAATTATGAATACTTTTGACGTCGTGTGTTTTTTTAATTTGACGTTTGGTTGCCGAGATATAATTATTAATTTTATATTTTTGTTTGGTCCGCCATCTTGGATTTAATTTTTACGTTTATTTAAAAACAATTCATTTTAAATACTAGCTTAATACACATTTAAACAACTAAAAAAAAAAAATTAACGTTGGTTATCTATTTTAAAGTACGGTATATGTTTAAATTCAAAATTCCGGCGCCATCTTGAAAATTTCCTTTTTACAATTTTTTTTCATAAGTTTAACAAAATTTCCAGTATTTTTTACCTCTTGTGTTTTTTTAATTTGACGTTTGGTAGCCGAGATATAATTATTAATTTTATATTTTTGTTTGGTCCGCCATCTTGGATTTAATTTTTACGATAATTTAAAAACAATTCATTAAATACTAGCTTAAAACATATTTAAACGACTCAAAAAATAATATTAACGTTGGTTATCCATTTTAAAGTACGGTATATGTTTAAATTCAAAATTCCGGCGCCATCTTGGAAATTTACTTTTTTCAATTTTTTTTCAGAAGTTAAACACAATTTCCAGTATTTTTTACCTCTTGTGTTTTTTTATTTTGACCTTTGGTTGCTGAGATGTAATTATTTCTTTGAAATTCATGTTTTAGCCGCCATCTTGGATTTTATTAATGTGTCAGTGTGAAACCAAGTGAGAAAATACTTCCATTTATGTATATAATCGATTTCAGAAATAAAATCAAAGTTGGCTATTCTGCGTGAAGTGCGAGACATCTGCCCTCTGACTATAGCTTGTATATCAAGATAGTGCGATCAAGGTGTCTTCTAAAACACAACTATAGTGCAAAATGTGATACCAGCATAAAAATTTGCAATTATGTAGATTTTTTAATGAGAAATTTGAAAATAACTGGCTCCACGATGGGGTCTTACTATTTAACTATTAATTAATTAATTAATATTAATTGCTTAATTATGTGACACGAATTTCAAAGTGGCAATAATTTAGTCATGTTTGGTATTAATTAAGAGCATTTTTCACCTATATAAAGAAAAAAAATACATTGAAAAAATATATTGAAATATACATAAGTTATAGTTAAATATGTTGATTTTGCTGATTTTTTAGTTTTTGAACCAAAAGATCAACGTTAAAGTAAAATTTCTTCTAACCAATGATATCATAGTGTTCACAAAAGAGCTGGTAACTATAAGTAATATATCATTTTTAAATTTTCAATAATAGTAATTACAATATATTTAACACAAATTACAATCCCACACAGCATTTGATATTTGTTCAATGTGTTGACAATATTTTCATCTAACATTTGGAATATCCGGTCAATATCCGATATCCTTAAATTACAACTAGCAAACGTTTGTTTAGCTATCCGAACGTCCCGGAATTTGACAAGAAAAGATTGTCATACAACGTTCCACTTAAATATTAACAATCAACATTGTTTATACTGCCTATAGATATTTGACTTAAACAATCAATGGGCACACAAAAATATTGATACAATATTTTTACAATATTTTCTTGGATATTGGATGTGGACAAAAAGGGGGCGGGGCGTTGGACAGCGCCGAATGGAATAACACCAAATCGATCGGGTTAGGAGCTAAATAGATTAGCAGGAACTTTACAAGTACACTAGATACGATCGATTCAGCGTTGTTCCTTTCGGCGCTATCCAGACGCTCCGAAAAAAAAGGAAATTTTAATTTCAATAAATTATAGGCTACAAAAATTGTAAAAAATTATTATTTTATTTATTTAAACTGTATAGCATACACAGCAGAAGCACACACCCACACCCAGATTTAAAACTTGAAAAATTCAAATTTTTCAATCTCTAAACAAGAATAGTAAAGGTACAATACATAGATTTTACAAAGTGATTACACGATGGTCAGGTAAATAGTGTCAGGAAGGGTATAGGATTTTGAGCAAACTCCGTACTCTTTCCCTCATCCTGTGTGTGTGTATCGAATCAAAGCGTTGACAGTAAGTGAATGTGGTGTCCTTTACATGAAAGAATATTTTAGTTTTATCCCCCCTCCCCCCATACATCTCTGTTTCTCATCGAAACACATTGTCTGTGAGATGTAATGTAAATTCCGACCTCTAATGGTCATAAATTACTGTTTGCTGGGGGTGCCTAATAATGGAAACGCGGAGTTGTTGATTTTTCCAGACTGTTTGATTGGATATGGTGGGGTTCACTTTTGGGGAATAGCTGATTATCCGCGAGGTTATTATTTAGTGTAATGGGGGGGGGGGGGCAAACTTTCACTTTTAATTTTGGCCTATGTAGGTTAGTTGAAAAACTTACTTTGATTAAATTTTGATTGTTTTTTGCTATAGCAACAATGGCGTTTAGAAATTAGAGCGTTCGGCCTATGCGTCGCAAAAATGTGTAAACGGTGAAAACTATAGGCCTACGTTACTTTTAGATACAATCGGTTCAATATTTTCTGTTTTGCGGTTATTATCAATTTTAGCAAGCTGAGAATTTAGGCCTACTAGTTTTGTTAATTTCTAAATTTCCTGTCTAGATTCCTGTTTAAATTCTTTGAGGGACTGAAAAATTGGTTTCACCATACTATAAGTCTCACTCCCCATTTCCAAAACTTGTCTATGTTTGCTGAAATGTGTGAACAGGAAAATGTTGAACTCAGAAATACAATTACAAATATATCAGACTTGGGTATTGTCCTACAAGGAATCCAAATCAAATTAGACTACAATTAGCTAGGTATAGGTCCAGTCTTGCAAAAAATGTGAAATATCAATATTAACACAATTTTTAAAAGCAATTTAATGAAATACAAATATGCCTAGAATAAACAATTTAAAAAAAACAAATAGAAGGCCTTAGGCCTAAATATTGGGAAGTTGGTGGTTAAATTGGCACTGTATACTTAGGCAAATAAGCAAAAAGCTTTCAATGTTCACTGCCTTTAGGCTCCTAAACAGTCAAATTTACACAGTCAGATTTAGTTTTTACTTCACTCGCCGAGTATTATTTATTAGTGTAGGAATGTGGTGATACGTTACAATATTATCGTAGCGATGCGCAGACGCAGATAGGCTCCTCAGTAGGATAGTTTCGGACGCAGAGAGGTGGGCGGAATGCCCAAGCACCCCAGTTGAGTGAAGTGTAGGCCTAGGTAGAGCTGCTGATCATCCTCTCGATACTGGCCTTTGTTGGGTAGGGCTGGGTAGGTACTTGCTGTAGGCCTCTGCCAGCACTTGCAGTGCTAGAAGTGCTTGTATAACTTGGTAAGCTGCCGGTGCTGCCATTGCTGCAAGACGAGTACGCGATGAGGGAACCATCGAAATTCACAATGCTGTCTCCGCCAAGTTTATTGGATCTATGAAATAGAAGATGACTAATGGTAGACTCACTGGGAATAAATGGAAATTTTAACATCAAAGATGGCTGGGATCAGCTTTGCAAGAATTACCAAAATGATGATCGTACGATTAGCCCAAGTTAGTATACCTACAGCTGACCGTACGAATATAGGCCTAGACCACACAGCCAAGTACTAGAGAAAATGAAAATAACTTAAGTCCATAAAATTATATTTTTTCTCGCTTTTGCATGCATTTTAATTTTCACTATACCACTGCAGATTGAACATTGAACAGAACATTGTAAGAACATAGCCTATTTTAGTTATTAAAATTTTTAGTATTTTTTTATTTAAAAACTTTCATTTAAACTCCTTTCAATACTTGCATGTTGTTTTGACCATGCTATTCCAAAATTGTTTAATACTTGTCCAAACTTTTAGCCATTTTACTTTTTTACCAATACACTGTTTCCTAATGTAATTCTGTTACCAAAAATCAATTATTTTTAAAATATCTATTTATTTGTATTCTTAATTGACAACAAAAGTCGTTTTGTTAAAATAAGGATGAGTTTAATTAACAATAGTTTTAAAATACTTTTACTCTACATTTTATTGGTAACGGAATACGATAACGGAATTACTAAACACTATTGCTTTGAAAACAGTGTTTAATGTTGATAAAGTAGACTCCCTTGTTTAGTAATCACCCTTTTTTTCATTAAACTATCATTTAGGGTTAGATTTAACCATTGCAAGCATCAATAAAATTTATCAAAAATAATTTGCATTAAACCATCATTAAGAGTTAGATTAACCCACATTCAATGGGATGTACATGGTAATGGTATGGTGCTGTATGGTGCTGTGATGAAGAAAGGCCTAGCCCTGAGTGCATTGTCTGTGGCTGTGGTGAAAAGTTAGCAAATCAAGCATGGTTCCTACAAAATTGAAACAGTGAAACGGTATTTTTAGTTTTTACTAAAAATAGTCAACAAATTGACATCACATTGCTGAACTTTTTAATATTTTGTTAACCAGACCTGCTAAATTACTATTTGGCTGAAGGGGTGCCGCTAAATTGTTGGATGAGCGAAGCGAAGACTTCAATTTCACTGACCCCCCAAAAAATTTAGCTCGGGTGTTTTTTTTTTTTTTTTCTGTTTGTTCGCACGATTCCGGGCAAACGGCATAAGCGATCTTGATGAAAATTGAAGGGGACCATCGAAATCTCTGAACTTAGACGTGCCACGTTTTTGGGTAGGCCTACAATCGAAGAAATATTTCTCATGAATATCGTACTTGTGTGTGGTGGTGGTGCTACGCAAACAAAAAACTTACAAAAAAAGCTCATCCATCAACGCGGCGAGACTATAGCGTTTTCCTAGTTAAATATAGCATTGGGGTGCCTTGAGTTGAAAAAGGTTGGAACCACTGGTAGGCCCCTATAGAAATAAGACTTTTCCTTTAAATAGGGCCTAGGCCCTAAGACTTTTAAACACTTTTATTAGGCCTCTCTGACGTAGAATTGCATTTGCAAAGAGGCTAAATGCAGTGAAATCATTTGCAGAAAAACATGGGCCTAAATAGACTTTATTTTTAAGCCAGCGATTTAGCCGCGGTCGTTTAAACCAGTTCTCACTCGAACACTGAAGTTAAGCAACATCGGGCGTGGTCAGGGTTGAGTGGGTGACCGCTCTGCCCTGAAACACACGTATACCGCTGGCTAGAGCAGACTAGGGTTCAAAAGCTTTGTGTGACAGCTTCGTTCTCCTCGACGTCTGCTCGGCAGTCCGGGTTAGTGGAGGAACCTATATGACTGTCAAGGTTACACCGTCCTTTCGGATGGGACGTAAAGCCGTTGGTCCCCTTGGTACTTTTCGAAAGGAGTAGGCTATGTGCCGGTACCGGTTTCCCCTCCTCCCTTCTCTATTAAATTTGCACTAGTGGATTACATTATCCGTTGCAAATGGAGACTAAATAATTATTTAAATGTGTACCGGTAATTTGCTGGGGTAATTCTAGAGTTTTAAAGTGTTGAAACTTTCAAAATGAAACTTTCAAGGGTACATTGAAATATTTCAAGAAATTATGAAACATTCGTATTTAAGGCATTTCTGCATTACTAGATTGATTTTATAAACTTTTAGAGAGTTCTATAGGGTTTATGAGTTTGTTATGTTGGTAGTATCAACCTTCTGCACACTTTGCATCAGTGTCAAACTGCTTCCTACCACTTGTTACCTGTTCCTACAATGGTAAAGAAGTTTATATTCATGGTCACAAATATTTTACCCAGAGTGGGAACAAAATAATTTTCAACTATTGTAACTGGGCAACTATGTAGGCCTACCAACAATGCTAGGCCTACTAGAATGATTGCTCACATCAAAAAGTGTGAAAAGTGCCCCAAACAACTTTTTATTTTATCTTGATGATAACTGATACGGTTATTAGTTATTTGTTATTTTCTCAGCCTACAGGATAGAAGTAAATGGCATATTTTTGTTTATTTCATCAAATTGCAAACCTTAAACTTGTGCGTACATTGTTATAGGTCCAACAAGCTAATGGCTGTGTCAAATTTTTTTAAATAATTGCTATTAGACAGCATGATTTGTTTGCTAAATATTATTCCTCTCTAGTTTTGTCCAAATTATTTAATGAATTTAGAATAAGAGTTGGAGCGTGCCAAGTGTTGCGCCGTTCAACAGACGTAAAATTGGGAAATGAGAATCTTTCCCAACTCTCGTCTCTTGTCACGTGACAGCTATCGATCGTTTTAGCTCCTCCTTATCACCAGTCGTCAATTACCAATCAGTTTCCGTTTAGTATAATTTATATATATCTCTCTCTGTGGTAGGCCTACTGGTAGGTCGACAAGAACTTTTTCAAAGTTTCAGCACCAATTATGGGGTAATATTTCAGAGATGCAAATTTTTTGCCAATCTTATAAAAACCTTTCTTATAAGAAAACGCTGATTTATTAAAAATGGAGTTTGTATTCCTGAAGATTTCCTTGAAAATTAAATATTTCACAAAATTTCAATATTTTTTTAAACTTTTATTGAAACTGTCAAAAATGTAAATTTCATGAAATTTTCTAACACTAGGTAATTCTGTTACCAGGGGTCGTAATTCCGTTACCGAATATAAATAGGGTTTAAATAAAGTAATTTAATTATTTGCAATGAAGGTAGGCCTATGTTATTTATGTTTAGTAGGCCTACTATGCTTCTGGATGTTGTAGAAGCTGCAAAATAGATTTTATTCCACCATTCACAGGTTTTCAACAATACTTTCAGCGTAATTCCGTTACCGGTAGGCCTACCAGTAAAAAACCTGAATGAAAACTCATTTAAAATAATTTTAAAATAACATAAACTTGAGCTAAATTTAGTTTAATTAAAGTCTTTAAAGTCAGTTTATAAAACAGTTATGTAGGCCTACAAGGTTACTTAATTTGAAATATTTTCTTTTGAATGTGTTGTTGGCTCTCTGAAATGTAATTCCGTTACCGTGGAATTGCCCACCTACACTTTGTTTAATATTTTTACCTTGAGATGGGCTAGTGTCTTAAACAAACACTTGGGGCCTACACCAAAATGCCTATATTTTCATTTTAGGCCCAGCCTGAAGCCAAACTAATAAATACGTAGAACTACGCGAGGCAACAAACAATTTTACACGTACCGGCATATTAATTGTCCAGCCCACTCGAGTCGCAGCCGTTCTCTAGTCAGGTTAGATCTTGGCCGCCCGACCGAGGATTTCACCTAACTCGTCGTAGAAGGCGCAAGTTGTCCTTCGATGTCCGCTCATGCTGTTGGAGTCCTTCACCGTTTTCGAAGGCTGCGTACAGATGTTTCCATTAATCCCAAGTTGCTCTAGTGTCCGCAGAAACCCTGCATCCTTCATGTGGGGCATTACAGACTTGTAAATATCTGCATTGCGATATCTGAAAGAAAATTGTAACATCATGAACTTCCACTCAAGAAATGGCAAAATGAAAGCTCCTGGCCTAGTAGGCTAGGCCTAGGCTAGGCCTTGAATAGCTTGACACGATCTAGGGGCCTAGGCCTGCTTGGCCTAGAGGCTATATTAAATTGCAATCAATTGCAATGGCAAGGGGCTCTTATCCTTGGCACACAGTACAGTAGGCTGAATGTTAAGCTAGGCCCTAGCCCTAGGCCTAGAGTACGCCTAGCTTAGGCCTAGGCTAGGCCAAATGAACTGGGTCGTAGGCCCAGTTAATGGAAGATTTTTCTTTTCATATGCCAAGGCCTAGCCTAATTTTGAACTAGGCCTAGCCTAGCCTAGGCTTCTACTTGGAATAAAATAGGTAACTTAACCTCAAACTTACCTCCTTCCATCCCAGCATTTGCACGATGCTCTTTCTTTGATTAAACCGATAAAAATTCAGTTTCTCTCTGTCCCCACGTTGACATGATCTTTCAGTTGCACAATATCACCAAAGTTCGACATGTTTATCAATAAATTCTTTTAATACGTCCGAAAACAACAGAGCGTGAGCACTTTGACGAGTTGTGTTTTGTGTTGTGACTAGTGACAGAACAGAAAATTACGAATAACGATAAGGTCGAATCGATAGGTCGAAGTTAAATCTAAGTTTATATCGCCATGGTTCGCACATGCGCGTAATTTGAATGCTTATAATTCATGTTGAGAATATTTCGACTGTTGGATTGACTGACATTACTATGAAATGGTGAAACTTTTTAAATAATAGATATGAAAATAGAATAGGCTAGTTAAGTCTTTTTGATGGTATTAAAATCCTTCTGCTGCTATAAGTTACCAAGCTTGGCCAAGTTTAAGACAAAACCACACGCACACAACCCGTCTTCCTCTCTTGATGACTGCTAGTCGAATGAGAACAGACAGGATGCGACAGGTCCAACTGCCACTTTTGACCGTTGAGATTTGATACAGAAGAATAATCTATAGATATTGCATGGATATTTCGAAAAAGGAAATTAATTGAGAATACTGAATGATATTAACAAACATTACACAGATACCCATTTAATATCCATATGAAACATAAACTGAATCGCCTAAATATGTTGCACTTACAATGTTGTATAAACCGCGAAACAAAGTTAAAAATGGACGTAACATTTTACAGACGTTGTGCACTTAATTCGAACGTCCAGAAGATATTGCATGCTGTATGGGATATGGCGTAAAGATGTCTAACTATGGTACAAAATATGATACCAACTTAAAAATTTTGCAATCTTATAGCTTTTGTAATGAGAAATTCGAAAATAACTGGCTCCAAGCTGAGTGTTTAGTATTTAACTATTAATTGATTAATTAACATTAATTAGTTAATTTAGTCCTAAATTTTCAAAGTGAAGACAAATTTGTAGTGTTTGGTATCATTTGAAAGCATTTTTTACCAACATTAAGAAAATAAATACGTTAAAAAAATATATTGAAATATATACATGTTATAGTTAAATATGTTGATTTTGTGATTGTTTAGTTTTTGAACCAAAAGATCAACTTTAAAGTAAAATTTCTTCTAACCAATGATAACACAGTGTTCACAAAAGAACTGGTTACTATAATTATTGTATCTTTTATTAATTTTCAATAATAGTAATTAGAATATATTTTACACAAATTAACAAATTTTCTTAAATTGAAAAGTTACAGAAACATGTTGTGTGACGTAGCAAAATGCATCATTTGACTTGTTTATATCAATCTTAAAGATTTTGTAATATGAATTTCGAAAATCACTGGCTCCAGACTGAGTTTTGAGTATTCAACTATGAATTGATTAATTAAATTAATTACTTAATTGTGTACAAAAATATTAACGTGAAGATAAATTTGTCATGTTTGGTATCAAATGAAAGTATTTGTCACCAACATTAACAAAAAAATACAATGAAAAAATATATTGAAATATATATTTATGTTATATAGTTAAATATGTTGATTTTGTGATTTTTAGTTTTTAAACCAAAAGATCAACTTTAAAGTAAAATTTCTTCTAACAAATGATAACACAGTGTTAACAAAAGAGCTGGTAACTATAATTAATAATTATCAATTTTCAATAATAGTAATTACAATAATTTTTACACAAAATATGATAGTGCTAGATACCACTATATAATAGCGAATGTTGACGCTTAATACTCAAAACTCAGCCTGGAGCCAGTGATTTTCGAAATTCTTATTACAAAATCTTTAAGATTGATATAAACAAGTCAAATGATGCATTTTGCTACGTCACACAACATGTTTCTGTAACTTTTCAATTTAAGAAAATTTGTTAATTTGTGTAAAATATATTGTAATTACTATTATTGAAAATTAATAAAAGATACAATAATTATAGTAACCAGTTCTTTTGTGAACACTGTGTTATCATTGGTTAGAAGAAATTTTACTTTAAAGTTGATCTTTTGGTTCAAAAACTAAAAAATCACAAAATCAACATATTTAACGATAACATGTATATATTTCAATATATTTTTTCAATGTATTTATTTTCTTTATGTTGGTAAAAAATGCTTTCAAATGATACCAAACACCACAAATTTGTCTCCACTTTGAAAATTTAGGACTAAATTAACTAATTAATGTTAATTAATCAAATAATAGTTAAATACTAAACACTAAGCTTGGAGCCAGATATTTTCGAATTTCTCATTACAAAAGCTTTAAGATTGCTAAATTTTATAAGTTGGTATCATATTTTGTACCATAGTTAGACATCTTTACGCCATATTGTTATTTGTGTTAAATATATTGTAATTACTATTATTGAAAATTGAAAAATGATATATTACTTATAGTTACCAGTCTTTTGTGAACACTGTGATATCATTGGTAAGAAGAAATTTTACTTTAGCGTTGATCTTTTGGTTCAAAAACTAAAAAATCAACAAAATCAACATATTTAACTATAACTTATGTATATTTCAATATAGTTTTTCAATGTATTTTTTTTCTTTATATAGGTGAAAAATGCTCTTAATTAATACCAAACATGACTAATTTATTGCCACTTTGAAATTCGTGTCACATAATTAAGCAATTAATATTAATTAATTAATTAATAGTTAAATAGTAAGACCCCATCGTGGAGCCAGTTATTTTCAAATTTCTCATTAAAAAATCTACATAATTGCAAATTTTTATGCTGGTATCACATTTTGCACTATAGTTAGGAGCTATCCGAATAGTGCCAAAACGCGTTCATTCCCTGGTCTTATTCTCGTTTTACGTCACCGTTAGGCGTCATGATATCCATGACGTAGCTAGTAGCATCCGAAAAGTCGAGCGCACGATCGAGACTCGCCGAAATCTGGGAATGAGAACAAGAATCGGAAAAGGACACCTGATCTTGTTCTTAGTACTAGAACATGGCTGCTGTTTACGATACGTCCGATAAATTACATAAATAAATTAAAGATAAAATGCATGAAGCAATCTAGTAACAAGACCAGGAATCAGACCAAGAATAAGAACAAGACCAAGTAATGAGACCAAGAACGGCAAAGAACACTATTCGGTTAGGTCCTAGGTAATCTTTACCCCACTAAGAATGCAGTGAACAGTTGCGTGGACAACAAGGTAACAAGACAAAGGAGGTTTTAATCATGGCTTCTGGTCTGCTGTAATGATTTACATTTGTTCTTGTTTTAATTAACCCAATTAACATTAACTAAAATAGTACTCATGTATAATGTGTACACTAGGAAAACGAAGTTCCGTCGCGTTGATGGATGAGCTTTTTTGTAAGTTTTAGTTTGCGTGAGATTACTTATCAAGTGCCTTTTGAACGCATTGTTGGTGAATGTTGTACAAGTTTCTATTGTTACTTAATTGTTATTACTAGGAAAACGCTAAAGTCCCGCCGCGTTGATGGATGACCGTTTTTGTAAGTTTTTAGTTTGCGTGGGACCACTTTTCCTTTGCAAGTGCTTTGTGAATGCATTGTAGGTGATTGTTGTCGAGTTTCAAATGTTACTTGTTAATGGTTATTATAAACCTCAAAAAAACTCATATTTAAACCTTTATTCTATGGATTCTGGCTAACTTTTCAACTTTTTCTTTCAAAAGGTACTACATCACCATAACCTTAATGTTCATGTGAAATATGAACGTTGTAGCCCCACCCGTTTGGTCAGAATCGGCCCAAATGTCACGAAAATATCGCACTAAAAATCGAAAAAAATCGTAAAAGTACGTTTATTTTATGGGTTCTGGTTACCTTTTTCAACTTTTTTTTTCACAAGGTACTACATCACCATAACCTTAATGTCCATGTAAAATATGAACTTTGTAGCCCCACCCGTTTTGTTAGAATCGGCCCAAATGTCACGAAAATATCGCAATAAAAATCGAAAAAAATCGTAAAAGTGCGATATTCATGAGAAATATTTCTTCGATTGTACCCAAAAACGTGGCACGTCTAAGTTCAGAGATTTCGAAGGTCCTGTCAAATTTTCATCAAGATCGCTTATGCCGTTTGCCCGGAATCGTGCGAACAAACAGACAAAAAAACATTGGAGCTAAATTTTTTGAGGGGTCAGTGAAATTGAAGTTTTCGCTTCGCTCGCTACGCTCGCTACGCTCATCCAATAAATCTAAAAGACCCTCATATTTTCACCTTTATTCTATGGATTCTGGCTAACTTTTTCAACTTTTTCTTTCAAAAAGCAATACATCACCATTACCTTAATGTCCATGTGAAATACTAGGAAAACGCTAAAGTCCCGCCGCGTTGATGGATGAGCGTTTTTGTAAGTTTTAGTTTGCGTGGGACCATTTTTCCTTTGCAAGTGCTTTGTGAATGCATTGTAGGTGACTGTTGTCCAGTTTCTATTGTTTCTTGTTAGTTGTTAATATAAACCTCAAAAAACATATTTTAAAACCATTATTTCTATGCATTCTGGATAACTTTGTCAACTTTTGCAACTTTTTCTTTCAAAAGGTACTACATCACCATAATTTTAATGTCCATGTGAAATATGAACGTTGTAGCCCCACCCGTTTGGTCACAATCGGTCCAAATGCGACGAAAATATCGCACTAAAAATCGAAAAACTCATATTAAAACCTGTATTTCTATGGAATCTAGATAACTTTCTCAACTTTTTCTTTTAAAAGGTACTAGGAAAACGCTAAAGTCCCGCCGCGTTGATGGATGAGCTTTTTGAAGTTTTTTGTTTGCGTGAGATATCTTTACTTTTGCAAGTGCTTTGTTTTGCTGCCTACGCATTGTAGGTGGTTGTCAAATTTCTATTGTAACTTGTCAATTGGTAATATTTACCGCAAAAAACTTTTATTAAAACTTTATTTCTATGGATTCTGGCTAACTTTTTCAACTTTTTCTTTCAAAAGGTACTACATCACCATAACCTTTATGTCCATGTATAATATGAACGTTGTTGCCCCACCCGTTTGGGCAGAATTGGCCCAAATGGCACGAAAATATTGCACAAAAAATCAAAAAACTAATATTCAAAGCTTTATTTCTATAGATTCTGGCTAACTTTTTCAACTTTTTCTTTCAGAAAGCAATACATCACCATTACCTTAATGTGCATGTGAAATATGAACGTTGTAGACCCACCCGTTTGGTCAGAATCGGCCCAAATGTCACGAAAATATCGCACTAAAAATCGAAAAAAATCGTAAAAGTACGATATTCATGAGAAATATTTCTTCGATTGTACCCAAAAACGTAGCAAGTCTAAGTTCAGAGATTTCGAAGGTCCCCTCCAATTTTCATCAAGATCGCATGAGCCGTTTGCCCGGTAGAGAGCGAACAAACAGACAGAAAAACTAAAAAAAAACAAAACACCCGAGCTATTTTTCTTGGGGTAACGTAAGTGAAAAACAAACAAATAAACAGAAAGTCAAATTGAAGTCTTCACTTTTCTCGCTACGCTCGCTACGCTCATCCAACTACATCACCATAACATCAATGTCTATGTGAAATATGAACGTTGTAGCCCCACCCGTTTGGTCAGAATCGGCCCAAATGTGTCGAAAATATCGAACTAAAAATCGAAAAACTCATATTAAAACCTTTATTTCTATGGGTTCTAGCTAACTTTTTCAGCTTTTTCTTTCACAAGGTACCAAATCACCTTAATCTTAAAGTCAATGTGAAATATTAACGTTGTAGCCCCACCCGTTTGGTCAGAATCGACTCAAATGTAACGAAAATATCGCACTAAAAATCGAAAAAAATCGTAAAAGTTCGATATTCACAAGAAATATTTCTTCGATTGTACCCAAAAACGTAGCAAGTCTAAGTTCAGAGAAAACGAAGGTCCCCTCAAATTTTCATCAAGATCGCATATGTCGTTTGCCCGGTAGAGAGCGAACAAACAGACAGAAATACAAAAAAAAAAAAAAAAAACATTGGAGCTAAATTTTTTGGGGGTCAGTGAAATTGAAGTCTTCGCTTCGCTCGCTACGCTCATCCAATGAACGTTATAGCCCCACCCGTTTGGTCAGAATCGGCCCAAATGTTATGAAAATATCGCACGAAAAATCGAAAAAAATCGTAAAAGTACGATATTCATGAGAAATATTTCTTCGATTGTACCCAAAAACGTGGCAAGTCTAAGTTCAGAGATTTCGAAGGTCCCCTTCAATTTTCATCAAGATCGCATACGCCGTTTGCCCGGAATCGTGCGAACAAACAGACAGAAAAACTAACAAAAAACAAAACACCTGAGCTATTTTTCTTGGGGTAACGTAAGTGAAAAAAAAAAAAAAAACAGAAAGTCAAATTGAAGTCTTCGCTTCGCTCATCCAATTATATCCTAACTAGGCCGCTTCGCGAACGCTTTTACCAGTCGCGTTGATGGATGAGCATTTTTTGGAATATTTCTGTATTATCTGTATTATTTTTTGTATATTACGTTTTTATGTGGAATCTCCTTACTTTTTATACAGTTACTTGATATTACTTGTTCATTATACACCTGTAAAAGGCTTATATTAAAACCTTTATTTCTATGAATTTTGACCAACTTTTTCAACTTTTTCTTTCAAGAGGCACGACATCACCATAATCTTTGTCAATGAAAATATGAACGTTGAAGCCCCACCCGTTCGGTCAAAATCGGCCCAAATAACACGAAAATATCGTATTAAAAACCGGAGAAAAAATCGTAAAAGTACGATTTCTACAAGAAATATTTTTTCAAATGTCTCTCTAATCATAACATATATGATTGCAGTGATTTTAAACGTTTCTATAAAGTTTCATCAATATCGGAGAAGCCGTTTGCAAAACGCCGTCAAATGCCGTACGATATTTATGAGAAATATTTCTTTGATTGTACCCAAAAACAATACAGCTCTAAGTTCAAAGATTTCGAAGGTCCCCTCCAATTTTCATCAAGATCGCATATGCCGTTCGCCCAGTAGAGAGCGAACAAACAGACAAAAAAACTAACAAAAACAAAACACCCGAGCTATTTTTCTTGGTGTTACGTAAGTAAAAAACAAACAAAAAAACACAAAGTCAAATTGAAGTCTTCGCTTCGCTCATCCAATTAGCTACCGATGAATGATATTTTAGTACTCACCCATCTCAATGTTTCATATTGTTGCCTACATTCACCTACGACGACACATTTGCCAGTTCCTTCGCCCTCGCTGCTCCTGTCAGCGTGGTTCGGCCGCATCTGGTTGGAGTTGTTCATCGGCCAGTACCACATCTGGCTGGCGGCCGACTCACAAGGAGTCCTGATCCTCATACCTGGTTACCCTGTTCTCAACAACGCGGTAACAACCTTCATCTTCGTCTGTGTCGCGCACGAGATGCACGAGATCACAGCGACACTTCAACACTTTGCCGTTCCGAACAACTGGAAACTTGCTCTGAGGAACTTTATCATGTTCACTGTGGCACTTGGCTTAATATATATTTCCAAGGGCAACAACGTAGAACCTCATACTAGGAAAACGCTAAAGTCCCGCCGCGTTGATGGATGAGCTTTTCTAAAGTTTTTAGTTTGCGTGGGATATCTTTACTTTTGCAAGTGCTTTGTTTTTCTGCCGACGCATTGTAGGTGATTGTTGTCAAGTTTCTATTGTTTCTTGTTAATTTGTTATTATTTAACGTAAAAATCTTACATTAAAAGCTATATTTCTATGGATTCTGGCTAACTTTTTCAACATTTTCTTTCAAAAGGTACTACATCGACATAACCTTAATGCCCATGTATAATATGAACGTTGTAGCCCCACCCGTTTGGTCAGAATTGCCCAAATGGCACGAAAATATCGCACAAAAAGTCAAAAAACGTATATTAAAAGCTTTATTTCTCTCGATTCTGGCTAACTTTTTCAACTTTTCTTTCAGAAAGCAATACATCACCATTACCTTAATGTCCATGTGAAATATGAACGTTGTAGCCCCACCCGTTTGGTCAGAATTGGCCCAAATGGCACGAAAATATCGCACTAAAAATCGAAAAAAATCGTAAAAGTACGATATTCATGAGAAATATTTCTTCGATTGTACCCAAAAATGTAGCAAGTCTAAGTTTAGAGAAAACGAAGGTCGTGTCAAATTTTTATCAAGATCGCATATGCCGTTTGCCCGTAGAGAGCGAACAAACAGACAGAAAAAACAAAAAACAAAAAAAAACAAAAAAAAAAAAACACCCGAGCTAAATTTTTTGGGGGGTCGGTGAAATTGAAGTCTTCGCTTCGCTCATCCAATGAACGTTGTAGCCCCACCCGTTTGGTCAGAATTGGCCCAAACGGCACGAAAATATCGCACAAAAAATCAAAAAACTTATATTAAAAGCTTTATTTCTATAGATTCTGGCTAACTTTTTCAACTTTTTTCTTTCAAAATGTACTACATCACCATAACCTTAATGTTCACGTGTAATATGAACGTTGTAGCCTAACGCGTTTGGTCAGAATTGGCCCAAATGGCACGAAAATATCGCACAAAAAATCGAAAAAAAATCGTAAAAGTACGATATTCATGAGAAATATTTCTTCGATTGTACCCAAAAACGTGGCAAGTCTAAGTTCAGAGATTTCGAAGGTCCTGTCAAATTTTCATCAAGATCGCACATGCCGTTTGCCCGGTAGAGAGCGAACAAACAGACGGAAAAACAAACAAACAAAAAAAAACAAAACAAAAAAACACCCGAGCTAAATTTTTTGGGGGTCAGTGAAATTGAAGTCTTCGCTTCACTCGCTTCGCTCACTACGCTCATCCAAAAATCATATAATTAAAAGACTAAACCTGAAACAGTCCTTAAAAACAGCTCAAAAGTTAGTCTGAACTTTAATGTTTATTTTTCACATCAACTTTGAATATACCACTTAATTTCTATCGTGTTTAAAGGAGAAATAAAAGCTTTGGTGACAAACTGACAGTAAAGGAAAATCAAAATAAATAATACATTGTTTTTGATGACTCTGGTGTAACAGTCCATGAATCACTTTTCATCACAATCAACAGCAATTACCTGCCCACGCGCGCAAGCCACAGATGCACACCTACCCAGACCAGTTTACCCTATCTCTGGCCCACTCTCTCTCTCTCTCTCTCTCTCTCTCTCTCTCTCTTCTCATTCTCGCCCATGAACCATCTCATATCAACTTCTCTGACCTTTGAACATGTAACTTGACTGTATTCTGTGTGTTTTCTGTACTGTTTATTTTCATAGTCATGCTATAATAATACTGTTATCTATAGTACCTAGTGGAGTCATCAATGCGGTTTTGCTGGTAAAGGGAGGACACTGTGAATGTATGCGAGTCACTGTTGGTCAGGCTGTTGTCTAGGGTGGATCTCCGTGTCGACTGCTGTATGCAGGATAGGCCATATTATTTGATTCTTAAAACATTGTTAGTGGTTGAGCCTCTATTTGTGAGACCTGAAACTTTTTGGGAAGTGTGGCACCGTGTCGCGCGTGCGAATCCATACCCCTCGACTAGAACGTTTGGACGTTGGAGTCTTTAATTAGTTTCGCAACCAAGTGGGACCTTGTGGAGACCCTGGACGATATGACAGTGCACCGTGTACCCATCACTCCCGCGACCTCTTCCAGCTGGATCGAGATTGGTACTTTGGGCAACCGACTCTGTAAGGACTTCTGGTAACGTGTTTCATATTTACCGGACGAACTGTAAGTAACTCACTGTACAAACTTTCGTGAAGAACTTGTTCATACCCTCGCGTAGGCCGGCGAGTGGGCCCGATCTGTTGTGTACAAGAACTACTGAAGTTTTACGTGGTAATCCACGGCCACGGCTTGAGAGTGCCGAATAACTTTGTGGAGTAATTTACCTGAACTGTGTTTGAGGGGCGTCTAATAAGATTAAACTTAACCTAACTGTATATTTTTGTTATGTAATTAGGCTAACTTGGTACGTTGGTTTTCATATAGCCAAGCGTGATTATGCTACTTGTTTGGGCAGGCAGATGAGACCTTGTGAATCTTTTGATGTTTGAACTTGGAGATCTGTTTGTTCACGAGTTCTAACTTATGTTATATATTTCTGGTTATTAATTGGTGGTATGCTTAATTGGATGAGCGAAGCGAAGACTTCAATTTCACTGACCCCCCAAAAAATTTAGCTCGGGTGTTTTTTTTTTTTTTTTTTTTTTTTTGTTTGTATTTTTGTCTGTTTGTTCGCTCTCTACCGGGCAAACGGCATATGCGATCTTGATGAAAATTTGACAGGACCTTCGAAATCTCTGAACTTAGACTTGCTACGTTTTTGGGTACAATCGAAGAAATATTTCTCATGAATATCGTACTTTTACGTGTTTTTTTTTATTTTTAGCGCGATATTTTCGTGACGTTTTGGCCGATTCTGACCAAACGGGTGGGGCTACAACGTTCATATTTCACATGGACATTAAGGTAATGGTGATGTATTGCTTTATGAAAGAAAAAGTTGAAAAAGTTAGCCATAATCTATAGAAATAAAGCTTTTAATATAAGTTTTTTGATTTTTTTGTACGATATTTTCGTGCCATTTGGGCCAATTCTGAAACCAAACGGGTGGGGCTACAACGTTCATATTATACATGGACATTAAGGTTATGGTGATGTAGTTCATTTGAAAAGAAAAAGTTGAAAAAAGTTAGCTAGAATCCATAGAAATAAATATTTTAATATAAGTTTTTACGGTAAATAATATAATTGGCAAGAAACAATAGTAACTTGACAACAATCAACTACAATGCATAGGCAACAAAACAAAGCACTTGCAAAAGTAAAGATATCCCACGCAAACTAAAAACTTAAAAAAGCTCATCCATCAACGCGGCGGGACTTTAGCGTTTTCCTAGTTATATTAAATTTCTATATATTTCACAAGCACATCTTGCTGGGTTGCCCCTCTGTTATATTACTTCCGACCCCAGGCTTATATTTCTTTGTTTGATAACGCCTGCAGACGGGGACGAGTGACAAAACAAAGTGGCGCCCTATCTAATTATTAAGAGTAGTATTGACGATTGTAACCCCAACTCCCCACGCCCCACTCTACCACCCCATATACCTGAGCACCGGCACAATGCGTCGCTCTGGATTTGGTCAAAAGCTAAAACACTAGGCTTATTAGTGACTCTTCCTTAACAACAGCAATCATTGGAGACCAAGCACTTCTTATACACCACCTTTCTGTCTCTAGATCCGTCCCAGTGTCACCAAACACGACAAGAACCACATAAGATCACAGACTGCTCATATTGGGAACCCGAATTTTATTCGTTATCACAGTTAATTCACTAATTAGCCTTCATTTAATCCCTTTGGTTAACTTGTAAAAACCACTTAAACAATGGTGACGAAATCGCATGCATACAGCTTGAAAAAAATAGACAATAGCCAATTAAATTTTATTACTCCGCTATTGTTTTTAATTACAATATCAGTTGCACTTTTTTTTGACGTGTAACAATTCCTGTCAGACGGTTCAAATAAGAATTTTCTACCTGGAGGATGAAACAAATCGTATAGAACTAGTTGGTGAAAGGCAATAATGCGTAGAAAATAAATATCGAGAAAGTCGTTGCTCTAATGCGTAGAAAATAAATATCGAGAAAGTCGTTGCTCTTAATAAAAATTTGCAAATAATTGGGTGACAAGGTCTTTACATCCCGCCCCAAAAAATTATAACACATATTTTATGTTATATTCAAGACTCTCTTTCATTTCGCTATGGTTTTATTCATCTTTCTATGACTTTTAACATATCGGTTCGAGGATAATACAATAGCCATAAAAATAAATATTTTGAGTAGCCCTCTTCAATGCTGAATGAGTCTTTCTTCGAGCGTTTTTCTTCAACAATCGTTCATTTATTCGTTTAGATGCTCCCTTTATGGTTACTCTCGACCCCGTGCTTGACTGGGCTCCAGCACAACTTACATATGTATAACTTTATTTCTATCCATAATTCTGCCGTATTGGAAACCTACTAGTGGAGTAAAGATTACTAACTATAGTGCAAAATGTGATACCAGCATAAAAATTTGCAATATGTAGATTTTGTAATGAAAAACTTGAAAATAACTGGCTCCACGATGAGGTCTTATTAATTAACTATTAATTAATTGATTAATATTAATTGGTTAATTATGTGACACGAGTTTCAAAGTGGCAATAAGTTAGTCATGTTTGGTATTAATTAGGAGCATTTTTCACCTTTATAAAGAAAAAAAATACATTGAAAAAATATATTGAAATATACATAAGTTATAGTTAAATATGTTGATTTTGCTGATTTTTTACTTTTCGAACCAAAAGATCAACGTTAAAGTAAAATTTCTCCTAACCAATGATATCACAGTGTTCAAAAAAGAGCTGGTAACTATAATTAATATATCATTTTTCAATTTTCAATAATAGTAATTACAATATATTTAACACAAATAACAATATGGCGTAAATATGTCTAACTATGGTATAAAATATGATACCAACTTAAAAATTTAGCAATCTTAAAGCTTTTGTAATGAGAAATTCGAAAATAACTGGCTCTAAGTTTAGTATTTAACTATTAATTGATTAATTAACATTAATTAGTTAATTTAGTCCTAAATTTTCAAAGTGAAGACAAATTTGTAGTGTTTGGTATCAATTGAAAGCATTTTTTTACCAACATTAGGAAAAAAAATACATTTAAAAAAATATATTGAAATATATACATGTTATAGTTAAATATGTTGATTTTGTGATTTTTTAGTTTTTGAACCAAAAGATCAACTTTAAAGTAAAATTTCTTTTAACCAATGATATCACAGTGTTCACAAAAGAATTGGTTACTATAATTATTTTATCATTTTTCAATTTTCAATAATAGTAATTACAATATATTTTACACAAATTAACAAATTTTGTTAAATTGAAAAGTTACAGAAACATGTTGTGTGACGTAGCAAAATGCATCATTTGACTTGTTTATATCAACCTTAAAGATTTTGTAATAAGAATTTCGAAAATCACTGGCTCCAGGCTGAGTTTTGAGTATTTAACTATGAATTGATTAATCAAATTAATTACTTAAGAGGCTTGGGTGCGATTTAAATACCACTCCGATCGTGCCATGTGCAGTACTTTCGTACTTTCAAACAACGGACAGGGAAATCATTATATTTTCATTCTGTTTTTTTCCTCTGATAGATAACTAAATTCTTTTTTCTCGTACATAGCCCTTTTGTTCATTGAAGTCATAACATTTCCCCCACGAGTCCTCAAAGTCCATAGAAAATGGTCATTTCCGGTCAAAGTTTACTGCCCTTGTGTGACCAAAGAGAAGTAAATTCGCAAAATCAGGCCATGTACGTAGAATAACAGTTTATTTCTGAGTAAAATAAAAAAAACTTTTTTGAAATCGGACGAAAAATGTAGACGTAGTTTGAAAAGTACGAACGCCTTGCAAAGCACACTTTTGGCTCCATTTGGTGGCGCTCTCTTGTGAAATTCGATCGTGTCTACTTCGAAGCAAGTAGGGGAGGCAATGTGGGCGGGATCTGGACACCGGATGTGCTTGTCATCAGATTACATAAACACAATCTGCTATTTTGAGGTTTGCTTGCAGCTTTTTACATCGTTGTAAGAATTCTATAATATTCGCTACCAGAAATTAACGATGAAGATTATTGTTGTTCAACATCACTTTTATTGAGATCATGCTATTCGGACTATGAGTGGTGATAGACGAGAGTGAAGAACAATTACATATAACCTATGCCTTGAGCGGGATTCGAATCCGTGTCGTGCTAGTGTAATTCGCCAGCGTCCCTAGACACTAATATAATTATGCGACCGCGGACGATATCAGAATTTGAAACTGTCTAAATATGTTTATCGCATTCTTTAATAAGTAGATTAAAATTTTGATTCTCGGCAATGCAAGGTTTGTAGTGCTCCCATTCAACAATCTTTATAATTACCCGCGTTGTAAGAACTAAGCAAATATTGTTTACCAAACCGAACCTTTATTCTATTTTTTAGATATCGTGTTGCGTTCTTTCAGCACGATAAAGAAAATAACATCGTTTGCTAACGCACGGTAGTCGGGCCTTTCGACCGGTCATATCCATAAATAAATACATTTTTGTAGGATGCCCGCTGCAGGATTTACACATGAGATTTAACCGGTGTGACCCTCTTCTGGTGACTAACTAGGTAGTTTGCGGATAGGACAATTGTGAGGTGATGCCCGAGGGCTATTCAATCCCTTGCATTCGCATTAGCGACTGAGGAAAAGTTCGAAAAAAACTTCATTCAGGATTACCGGTCTCGAAGGGATTCGAACCCGGGTCATATCCATAGGACATACATCACCCATGCACTACGTAATGATTGAATTATTATTACAGAATATTTCATTTCATTACTCTGGGGGCAAGCAAGTCTGCCAAGTAATGTTTGTGGCTTGTTGGTCCAAAGGATAGCGTCCCTGCTTCCATAGCAGAAGGTCGCTGGTTCGATTCCCGACTTGAATCAACCCATAATCTATGGGAAGGGTATCGCATTACATCCACTGAGAGTGTGGCTTTGAAAACCGTCTTAGCAACGAAGCACACAACAAGTTGTTAATGGTTGTTCCGAAGTAGTTATGTCAATGCTGACTCATCCGCGGGTGAATCATGGTAATCTGTGAACTGGATTTCAAATGTCCGATTATTTCGCCAATCGATGGCGTCGTCGGTTCGGATCGCTTTAATTGAAGTCCGTCACTGAAATTACATCTTTTACATGCAACATGCATGTTTGCAATTATGATTTGTATTTTTTAAACCCTCATTATATCAATTGTTTTGATTACCAGAACGATAATAATATCATGCCTAGAGGCTTGGTCACAATTTAAACACCACTCTGAGCGTCTCAATTGCAGTTCTTCCGTACTTTACGAACTAGGGGAAGAAACATCCACATATAATTCATTTTGTTGTTTTATCTGATATAATTACATTAGTATTTCTCGTACATAGCCCATTTTCCCCTGCGAGTGGGACGTGGGAGGTATATTATAAAATTACATGATCGCTTATGCACCTTGATGTTTCCAAGAATTGTTCAGATCATTATAAAGTAAAAAATATATATTTACGTTTAATATTGTTCCGGGTCTAGTATCCAAATCATTGCTATTTGCTTGGGTAAGTTATAATGTATTGAGTTATTATGATTTCTAAAAATATGCATTATAATGAATAATAATTTTAATTCCCTGCACCGTGGGGATTGTTATTCTACAATGTACCAACCGTCTCGGTTAACCTTGAAACCTTATACTTCGAATAGGTAAGTGATTTCCATTTCAAAAGAAACTTTAGTAGAACAGGTATGTGAGAAAATAAGTTTTTAATTATGTTAAACAAATAAGTGATTTCCATTTTACTTTAATTTTGCAAAAACTTTTTTGTCCAAGCAACACAAACAACACAACACACACAACAACAAACACAAAACAAACAAAGACAAAAAAATCATCTATGTACAAAACCTACAACGCAGTTTTGCAATGCAGTTCATCTCTTCATTGCGTGTGAATGCCACTTGCAAAGTGTGGCCGAAGAATTCAAGAAACAAAACAAATGAAACGTGAACATGATCACATTTACATTAAGTTTTCTACCGTTTTTTGTTTTTTTTAATATAGTTGTTGTTTTCCCTGCGTTTATTTGTTATAGAAGACACTAGAGGCGAGCGTGTAAAGCAGGTGTAAAGTAAGTCACACATCAAAATTACTAACGTATTTCGTCGCGCGTGTACGTGAATGTACATAGTTGAACTCAATGTACCTCATTCTATATGTGTGCACATGTGTAAATAAAAATTCTCAAAGTCTATGTAAATAATGTGTATTAATCCTAACTCACCAGTTTAACACATGCCTATGTGTGACGCATTATATATAAACTACGAGATTTTTGAGATTTTTTTCGTGTATTTGTTTGTGATATTTGTAATGTATTTTATATGTATCCGGAGTCTCAAATGACCACTTCCTTTTTTTATTGGTTGTTATCTAGTGTATCCGGTATAATTTATTTACAATTAATATTTTTTGTCGAATGTGCACGTCAAATCTTATTTGAAAATACGTTCTATTTATCTATGTTGTGAGTAAAAAATAGCTAACGTTCTGAGGTAGGGCTATATTTGCATGGAAGTAAGCGCGTAGCGTAGCATATAATAAATAAATAAATTCACTTTTAGTCTACCCACTCAGTCATATAACTGTTTTCAGTGGTGGACAGTAAACCAAAGTGACCAATCCAACCCTGCAGGCCCCGACGCAATCGACAGAGTGAGCGATAACCAACTAAAGATCGATATTTTTAAATATAGGAAATCTAGTAATCAGTGGTATGGACAGTGCGAACACCCGCGGATCAACGCCAGAATCAACAAGGCCGATTCAGAAGAACTTTAAATTTATTATGTGCCTCGTTGCTAGGACGGCTCCAAAGTCACCGTTGCTAAATCAGCAGTTAAAACCTTCTGACTTAACGGGAATCGGACGAACCATGGACCTTCTGTATTGGAAGCAGAGATTCTAACAACAATACCAACGAGCCACACAATGCACATTTGAGTGCAAGTGCCTTGCCCTAAAGAAATTAAATTCACTTCATATCTGAATACGATAAACATTAATTAAATAAAAATATACACGATCAAAAAAATATGTTTAGACCTCAATATATAAAAAATAAAAACACTTTCCAAAAAAGTGTGCACATTTTCAAGAGGCTCTCTTCATCAGACGCGAGGAAGTTTTCAAAAAGTTTCAAAAAACGTCTTAGGACCGGGCCGCGTGTGGCTGCACCCCTGCACATTCGTTTCTTGACGCCACTGACTTTTATCCCAAACAGTGATTGTGTAATAACTCGTTTAATTGAATTGAAGTGAAGTGAAACAATTCAAACTAGCTTTACCCGACTAGGGTTCGAATGAAAACCTCCGCCTCTGTTTGCGATAGAACACTACACAACAACAATCTTGCTGTCTTGGTTTATGGGCGATATTGGCGAAGGTCAGCATGAAACTAAGGGACATGAGTTTGAATCGCAAACGCGATTGGTTTTAGATACCAAAAAAATAATATGCTTGATTACTCGCTTGCTATGCTCAGTATTGTATTGAGACTAGGGGACAAGAGTTTATATTTTGAAAACATTACTTATAATGTTTTGTTCAATCGGGAGAAACACCAATAATATTTGATAGCATATGCCTACTGTGTAAAATATAAAACTATACATTGTTTTACAATGTAATTCATTAGCATACACCAGAAAAAAACTTTCGGATAGGGATTACAACTGGATATTTATATTCGCATTTATCGACGCCAGCGTTGAGTGACTAATATCCCATCCCAGCAATGGAAGTTGACCTTGACAGTGTTATTGTCGCTAGTGAGCCGGGCGCGCAATAAATCAGGCGCTGGCTACTTTGTCGGTGTATTACTCGAGCATTACCCCTCGTTGCCTTGCGATACGCCATGTTTTGTTGCGGTGGGGATGGCTAAATTTGTTAAGTTGATCACGCCTATCTCCCTCCCTTCCCGCTCCCCGCAAGAGCGCAAATTTCCAGAATTGCGCGGGAAAAGTTGGAAGCAATACTGTTAATTGTGTCCAAAAATATTAAAGTGAAGGTAAATGTGTCATGTTTGGTATCAAATGAAATCAATTGTCACCAACATTAAGAAAAAAATACAATAAAAAATATATTGAAATATATATTTATGTTATAGTTAAATAGGTTGATTTTGTGATTTTTAGTTTTGAACCAAAAGATCAACTTTAAAGTAAAAGTTGTGTTTTAGAAGACACCTTGATCCCACTATACTGCACATCTTGTAGACTGGAATAGTGTAAAAAAGTAATAAATTTATCATAACCATTTTAATTTAACAGGTGTAAAATAAATGGGTCACCTGGTTACTTTTTTAATTGAGAAGGTACCCAGCAAACACATAAGTTACGGTAGAGTGATGGCTGCGTGCTGGCACTTCTGGCCACTGTGGCCACTGGCTGGCCAGCAGTGAGAAGGTGTCAGGCTGTCACTGGCATACCGTCTGAAGGCTGGCCAGAACAAAAATAACCCCAGCCCGGTGTTGGTTGGCCGCTGTCGTGTTTATGTCGTTTTGCCGCCACAGGCGTGTAGATGGCTGGCCACCACTTTCCCGACTGTCGGTTGGCCAGCAGAGGAAAAGTGTTCGACCATCACTCGTAACCCTACGCATGGCTGGCCACAACATACTAGTAACCTGCCCAGTGATGGTTGGCCGCTGCCGTGTTGTTGTTGTTTTGCCGCCACAGGCGTGAAGATGGCTAGCCATCACTTTGCCGGCTGCCGGTTGGCCAGCAGTGTTAATGTGTTGGCTCATCACTAGAAAACCGTCTTCCGGCTAAACATATTATAGCAATCACCCATCCAGTGAAAGTCAATTTGCTTTTGTATGTATAGGTGATTATTCCCTCAACACATCAAGCTTCTTCCGTGGTGCAACGGTTAGAGGCTAGGCTTGCAGATGGAGAGTCGCCCTGCTGGACCGAGTTCGAGACACCAAACTTGAAACTTTATAATTACTTGCAATTAATATATGTTGTGTATCAACCTACAGATATTCGAGTGGTGTCAGAAATTAAGACGAAATACCTATGTGACACCGATATAATAACAATTATACTTATTATTTTAATTTTTTGTTTACATATTTAGATACCAGATCGCGCTGGTCCCAATGATTTCCCAGCAAACACGGATTGATGGGCCATAAGTGGCCCGCAAGCGGCTTGCCAGCTCAGTTCTGGCCAGCCGCTTGTGGGCCGGCATCTTTGGCCATTTGCCGGTTAAGGGCCGGAAGTGAGCCACAAGTGATGGCCGGCTGATGGCCGGTGGGACAAAATCAGAGCGAGCCGTTACTGGCCAAAGATGCCGGCCCGCAAGCGGCTGGCCAGTTTAGTTCTGGCCAGCCGCTTGCGGGCCATTTAGGGCCCATCAATTCGTGTTTGCTGGGTAACTTAATACCTGTCGAAACCAAAACCACAATTAAATTTCGTTAGCGACTTTTCTAAGCCACCCGTCTGCGGTAAACTAGGATCATTTTAGTTTCATTATTTATATATATAGTATTAGTAACATTTATTTGTATTTAGCAGCTAAAGGACACATACACTAAAAATTGTGTTGTTGTTATGTACAATTTGTCCTAATAAAAAATTGAAATTGAAATTGAAAATTAAGAGTGTTTCTTAGTGGTGAAAAGAAAAACGAATGTTCGGATGTAGGTAAAGAAAACCCTCGCTAAAAGATTTTTTTTAAACGGCAGCCAAGCTCTCCTTCAAAAGTCTTCGGCTGTGAATGCTGTGAGATATAGAAGTTGAGCCAAGCATTTCATTCTTTCTCCCTAGTTTCGCATTGAAAAGAAGTAAGATCATTTCGCCTGTTGACGAGCGCCAAGCCAACCATTTCCGTGGTAAAAAAAGTTAAAATTTTAAACTCAAATTCATAAAAAAATTTGCTTGGCTATTGAATTTGGTTCATTACCGACATTACGAGAACTGAAAAAGTGAAAATTTCAAACTCAAATTCATAAAAAAAATTGCTTGGCCATTGAATTTGGTTCATTATGAGAACTGAACAATGGCCAAGCATTTTTTTTATGATTTTGAGTTTAAAATTTTTACTTTTGTTACTACGAAAATGGTTGGCTTAGCGTTCGTCAACAGGAGAAATGATCTTACTTCTTTTCAATGCGAAACTATAGGGACAAAGAATGAAATGCTTGGCTCAACTTCTTTATCTCACAGCATTCACAGCCGAAGACTATTGAAGGAGAGCTTGGCTGCCGTTTTTTTTTTTTTTTTTAATTTTTGTATTGTGGGGGATATTACATCTTTTTGCTGTTTGTTTCCTATCAAGGCGTGAAAGATGAATGATTATAAATTTTTTTCAAGGAGTCGATTTCTTCAAAAGTGTGTTGCGGTGTCATGCAGATATTGTCAGTTTGTTTGAAGTTGGTCTTAGACACCGTTCATAGTATCGGATTTCTTACTTATGTTGCGTTTTGCGCAGATCTCTCTCTGTCTCTGTCTCTGTCTCTGTCTCTGTCTCTGTCTCTGTCTCTGTCTCTGTCTCTGTCTCTGTCTCTGTCTCTGTCTCTGTCTCTGTCTCTCTCTCTCTCTCTCTCTCTCTCTCTCTCTCTCTCTCTCTCTCTCTCTCTCTCTCTCTCTCTCTCTCTCTCTCTCAGTGAATTCCACGTTTTACACTTCTCAGTCTCAGTTGTAGCCTTTTCTTTGAACGCTTAAATTTTTTAAGTTCAGAGTTGATTTTGGACATTTTTGGGCCCAGGGTCCCCCAAATTTAGACCCTTGTGTTTTGGACACTAGGTATTTATAATGCTTAAAAGCATGTTTAATTTCAAGTTTATACAAATTACCACGCCTTAGTAATTATGTTTTGATTATTATGCAAAAAAATATTTTCTCTGGTCCCTGTTACCCGATTTTAGTTTTGAAAGCAAAAGACACTGCGTCTGAGGCACATCTAAGTGAGGTCCAAGTTTCATAGTTCTTAGATGTACCATTTTTTCTGTAGGCTCCCTCTCCTCCAGAATTAACCCACCCAGCTAGCCAGCCAGCCGGAAGGTTTTCAACGATGTTGAGACACTTTTTTTAATACAGAACGGGTTATCGGATCGAGCTGATTTTTTTGTTTGGTAGGTCATGGACCACATATCAGGCCATACACCGAGTTTCAAGATTGTAAATCTTTCGGGGCGGCGTGTGCAGATAGGTGAAAACCTCGTAACTCGGGTAGGAGTATAAAGGGTCGAGTTAGTCGGCGCCTAAGCAGTCGCGTGCGCTTGGCTGTGGGCGAACGACCGTCGCCCTAGATGTCTTTTCGATTTATGAGTGCGAGTAAACCAGATACCTTTTCGGCCGACATTCTTCCGGTGAGGGGAACAGTCTGTCTGGCATCACCCTGTGTTTGGTAAGTGTAGTACAAGGTAATATTTCCAACGCGTGGATGTCTGTCTGCGTCCATTTAATGATTCCGAATGAATATGTCAGTACTGGTATTGCATATGTTTTTATTGCTGTGATTTTGTTTTTACCGTTAAGTTGCGTCTTAAGAATAAACTTTGGTCGTTTCTTGTATGTAACTATCAATTTTGCTTTCATCACTTTATGTTCAATTCTGGCAGCTTGTGAGAATCCTAAATATTTGTATACATCGTTATCGTCCATTATTCCAATCCTATTTCCATCATCTAGCTGGAACTCTTCTGCTTGCGTAACCTTACCCTTTTCGATTTGTAGCGTCTTCTTACATTTGTCAACTTCAAACTCCATGCAGATATCTTGACTAAATTCTAATGTTGTATTGACTAAACTGTTTAGTTGAGCAAAATTTGATGCATACAACTTTAGGTCATCCATCTAGAATAGGTGAGAAATTGTGTAACATACCATATTATTGTCCTTAATTTTAAATCCGTATGTTGATTCGTTAAGCATATGCGACAGTGGGTTTAATGACAGACAAAACCATAATGCACTTAATGAGTCACCTTGGAAAATGCCACGTTTAATTTGTATTGGATCTGTAGTTATCTGATGGTTTTTCATATTTAGTTTTAGTGTTGTTCTCCATGTCTTCATTACTGTCTTCAAACAGTTTACAATTACTGGGTTGATTTTATATATTTGTAAGATCTGAATAAGCCTTGTGTGTGGTGTTGAGTCATAAGCTTTCTTGTAGTCAATGTAGTTTACGTGAATATTCCTTTTCTTATTGTGTCCCTGATCCATTACATAAGAGTCGATAATAAGTTGTTCTTTACATCCCTGTGAGTTGTTGATTAAGTTTACGATAATCGACGACCATTCGTTCTTCGCCGGTTTTCTTCTTTACTAGAAGAACAGGACTGGCGTAAGGAGATCTTGTTTCTGTGACGATGCCGTTATCCTTTAATTCCTTAACAATTTCTCCGATTTTCTTTTGCTCAGCTGTGTTTGTTTTGTACGGCCGACTTGTTACAGGTTTGCTTGCATCTTTTTCTTGTATCTTCATCTCAATGAGATCAGTGCACCCAAGTTCTGATATTGTTAGGGCTAAACAATGACGGTCTTCATTGATGAGATCGAGAAGTTGACGTTTTCATCAGTTTTTACGTCATCAATGGTTATTGCTTGCGGTTTTATATCATGTTTTAGTTGCGATAGTTCAACCGTGACTCCTCGTGCGATGCGATCTCCACTCTTAAGATGCTGATCCTTTGGTGAATCATTTATTACAGGGAAGACTGTCATTCTATCAACGAATTTGAAAAGTTGATCCTTTTCCCCATTGTTTTCAGCAACCATGAACAGTTCATCGTTAACAGAACTGGCTTGAAGTTGTACAAAATTTACTGGATTCTTAGTTAAATTCACGTTTTCGTTGACCGTTACTTCGATGAACCTCTCTTCAACTTTGGGTTGGTAATTTGTAAGCTTACTAATCAGGCCGGATGCGCTGTTTGTAATTACAAAGCGATCATTACATTTTGCGAAGTTGACTTGAGGAAGTTCAGTCCACGTTCGTCCTATAAGTATTTCCACCGATTGAGCTTGGTCCGGGACGATTAGAACACAAACTTCTCTAGCAATTACGCTGTCAATTTCGATTTTAGCCAACGTCTGACCGATTGCATTAGTGTTTATGTTGCCAAATCCGGTTAAAACACAGTTAGACTTGGACGGTGTCAAGCCACACTTCACAGCTGCGCTAGCTTGCATGATGCAACTCGAACTACCTGGATCGATCATTGCACGCACAACAACATCATTCACAAGTGCAGTTCGTAGGTATTTCAACGGACTTACACCCTGGCAGTTCTTTACTAAAAATATTGTATTGTTGCTCGATGGGTTGCTTGTAGGACAATACCTTTGTGTGTGGCCTTTGTTCTTGCACAGTACACAGTAGCGTGGACGTTGTGTATCTGGACAGTCTCGAGATAAGTGTCCCTGCCGGTAACAATTGTAACATTGAGTGTCGGTGATAGTTTTATCAAAAGCTTGTCGGTGATCTTCGTTTCTAACACTTGTTGGTACAAATGCTGGAAAATTCTGCTTCATGCCGGTCGCATTTGCAGGTCGATTATGTCGTGGAAACGACGTGACGATATGACGATGTGTCTTGGAAGTTTGTACCAATTGACTTCCGGTAATCATATCCTTCTTCTTGGATGCAGCTCGAGCAGCCCTTTCCTTATCAACTTCTTCAAAGTCAGCGATGTCTCTTAAAATCTCTTCTTCAGTATCATGATGGCGAATTTGAAGAGCGTTGCTTAATGATCGTGACAGCATACCGATAATCATCTGTTTCTTCATATCACTAAAATCGAAATTTAATTTCTTGCATAGACGTACCTTTTGGTGGAAGTAAACATAAACACTTTCCCCAGGTTGTTGTTCTCGGCTTGTCATTCTCTGCCAGCGTTCAGGAAGGCTCACTTTGCCGATAAATGCAGCTCTGAAAGATTCTCTGAACAATTCCCAGTTCGTAATCGATTCATATCTGTTAAGAAACCATTCTCGGGCAGCCCCTGTCAAGTGTGATCGAGCAGTTTCCAACTTAACACTGTCTGGCCAGTGATACAAGGCACCTGTAGCCTCTAGCGATCGCAACCACTCCCCTGCTGGTGACTGGGATTCTCCATCAAACATCGTTATAGCGGTAGAAAGATCTGGCATTCTACAAACATTGTTCGCTCCTACATTCATACTTGCCACCATGCTCGCGAATGTAGCATCACGACGACGATTTTCCTCCATAAGGATGTCCATCATAACGTGAAGATCCGAAGGTCTGTCACTGTCACTGTTGACACTCGATGTTGCAGGACATGGCGGATCTGGTTGTCGACTGTCAACGTTTACATTTCTGCATTCTCCACTGTTTCCGCGACGTTTAGTGGTACCGGTAGGCATTTCGATTTAGTGCGACAGGTTTACATACAATACTTTGTCCAAAAACTACACAATGTTCAATCACAACTTCGATAGTAGGCCTAAGTAGGCACAAAAGCGAAATATACGTACAATAAAGTCGCAACAAATGTTTGATAGCACTTAAAATCGACGAGAAAATGTCAAATGTCAAATCGTTAAAAAACAAAAACACACGATTCATAACAATGTGACGGTTTGCTTTAGCGCTCGGTAAATCGATCAGAGCAGATCGATAAAAGTCGAAGTTCAAAAATCATGTGTGACAAACAAAACAAACATAAGAACATGCCGGTTCCAGCAGATTGCAAAAATTTGGTTTTACAAGTCCACAAAACTCTTATTTTTCATTTAGGAAAACGAATTTCTTTCAAAAACACTTCATACGATACGATAATGTCCGAATAAATCAATCATCCGTCCATCCCACTTCTGATATGTAATCTCTTACCTTTCCTTACTCCGGTGATGAGTTTGGTTGGGCAAGGATTCGAGCAATAGCCACGGTTTGGCCTCGGTGTTGATGCAGTTGTCGGTGGTCAGGATAAATAACGTACGAGTTACAACACATGATAGTTAAAAATAGAAATATATTAAACAAGTAAATCAACACGATAACTTACATACAGCTAACGTGAATACGATTGGAGTAAAGATTAAATTAGTAGAGTACAACGGTTAGTACCAGCCATGTTGGCATCTTCGAGTCGTCTGTCTTGTTGTCCGAAGTGTTGCCCATGACAACACTCCAGTGCCTGTCAAAGATGATCTTGACGAGAGAACGATAACACTTCTATATGAACCTTCCTAGCCTACAACCCCCATCCTCGTTCAGATGCAGCCCGTCTCTGCTCAGATGAGTCATGTTAACCCACGGCCTCAACTCTACAAACCTCGCACCCACTACTCTCACACCCCCTAGGCAACCACATCATTCTCTCCCCCTGCTACCTCCCTCAATACCTTCTGTATGAACCTTCCTAGCCTACAGCTCCCAGCCTCTGTCAGATGTATCCCGTCTCTTCTGATCACATTCGTCACGTTAACCCACGGCCTCAACTCTTCAAACCTCGCACCTTCTACCATACAAGCCCTTTCTATCGCCCTGTTCATCTTGTCGATAAAATTCTCATGTATGTTCCACCTATCTGTGCTATTATGGTTGTGAAACAACACAGTTTAAATCTAGCGCCGCCATCAGCGCCGCCTAGTGTCATGAAGGCGCTGTGTATTCTCGCGCGCTTGCTTAGCGTCATGGTGGCTATGTCATGTAGACAGCTCGTCAATAAACGTCGTCAATAAGTATTGTCGATCATTGTGCAACCTTTGTATTCCCCCAACATATTCCATGGTGCCAGGTGGGTTTCTAAAGAACTACACCAACTGTAAGTAGTAAAACTTAAGCTAGGGCCATGCCAGACTCGGAAAACGGCGGGGAAGGGGCAAGTCTAGGCCTAGGCCAGACTGGCCCTAGGGCCTCGTATCACGTTGAAACGCCTAAGTCGTTCGATTTCCAGTGTCCGGAGGATTGGCCTAGGTGGCTTAGACGGTTTGAAAGATTTAGAAAAACTTCAGGCCTGCATACACAGAGCCAGGAGGATCAAATCAACGCCTTAATCTTCACAATGGGGGACGAGGAGGACGACATTCTAGCTAGGGTAGGCCTCACAGAGGACGAGCAAAACACGTATGCTGGGGTCGTTGACCAATTCGAAAATCACTTTGTGGCCAGGAGAAACGTCATATACGAACGGGCGCGTTTCAATAAACGCCTACAACAGGTAGGTGAAAGCATTGAGACATTTGTCACAGACCTGCATCGTCTGGCAAAGCATTGCCAATATAGGCAACTTGCTGACGAATTGATTAGGGACCGGGTGGTCATCGGTATATTGGACAATAAGTTGTATGAAATATTACATTTGGACCCTGACCTCACACTGGAGAAGGCGGTTGCAAAGGTAAGGGCTAGTGAAAACATTAAAAAACAACAAGGAGTGGTACGACAAGATACTACAAAAGACCCAGATAAAAACTACAACAAGGTGGACGCTGTAAATAAAGACAAGCATAAGAACAAAGGTAAGCATGCTCAGAATAGGCCTAACTCCTCGGCTGGTCATTCTGAAGCACGTGGGCCTAGTTCAACAACAAACAAATGTTTTCGGTGTGGCAAGGAAAAACATCCCGCGGATAAGTGCCCTGCTCGAAATGCTATTTGCAGAAGTTGCAACAAAAAGGGGCATTGGGCAGCAGCATGTCGGAACAAGGGCGTTGCAGAGGTAAAGGAAGGCTCTGACAATAATGGATTAGAATTTTTAGGCGAAGTAACTGGTAGACTTAGGACTAGCTGCGTCAATTCAAACATTAACACGGTGTGCTCTCAAAATGCATGGTACGCAATCGTTAAGATTAACGAATTGCAAGTTAAGTTTAAAATTGACACAGGTGCCGACGTCAGTGTTATTCCACAATCTATAATGGAAAAACTGACGCCATCTGTAAAACTAGAAGGTACAGATAAACAACTATATGGACCGGGAAAAACACCATTACCAATCGTGGGAAAGGTAAGTGCTACTATGGCATGGGAAAATCAAAGGGCAGTCCAGGAGATTTTCATAATGGAAAGTCAACAGGAACCCCTACTGGGACGGCCTGCCATACAAGCCTTGGAGATGCTGTCTTGGATCAACAAATTTCCGGTGCTGGCGTAAGTCAAACCGGTGAGCCTAAACTCTTTGATGGCCTAGGTAAGGTTGATGGTGAATACCACATTGCAATGAAGGAAGATGCCAAACCATATTCCGTGTCAGTGCCTCGTAGAATTCCAATACCGTTACGTAAACAGGTGAAGGAGGAGCTGGACAGAATGGTGACGGCCCGAGTAATATCTCCAATAGAGGAACCAACTCCATGGTGTGCTGGAATGGTGGTTGTACCAAAGAAAGCAGGTGGTGTAAGAATCTGTGTGGACCTTAGTCAATTAAACAAAGGTGTGTTGCGGGAAAATACCAACTGCCAACTGTGGAGGAGTCCTTGGGCCGGTTAGAGGGAGCAGTTATCTTCTCAAAGTTAGACGCCAATACAGGATTTTGGCAAATCCCTCTTTCCAAAGAATCGGCAAAGTTGACAACCTTTATCACGCCTTTCGGTAGGTTTTTCTTCAATCGATTGCCCTTTGGCATCAGTAGTGCTCCGGAACACTTTTCCAGGAAAATGATGCAGGTACTCGAGGGATGCGAAGGTGTCATTTGCCAAATGGACGATATATTAGTCTTCGGTTCAACACAAGAAGAGCACGATGCTCGACTGGCAATAGTTCTCGGTAAACTAAAAATAGCTGGGTTTATGCTGAACAAGAAGAAATGCGAGTTCTCAGTTAAAAGAGTTAAATTCCTTGGTCACGAAATCTCAAAAGATGGAATTCGGGCAGACGAGGACAAAATCAAAGCTATAAAAGATTTAAGTAATCCGGCCGACATAACCGAACTAAGATGCTTCTTTGGAATGGTAAACCAGGTTGCAAAGTTTGTACCAGGTCTTGCCGAGGTAAGCCAGCCAGTACGAGAGCTCCTGAAAAAGGACAATGAGTTTCTGTGGACTCCGATCCACACAGCTGCTTTTAACAAAATCAAAAGCATGCTAACAGAAACACCAGTCCTAGCCTTATACGACACCAACTCTCAAGTAAGAATTTGTGCTGATGCATCTTCTTACGGCTTGGGTGCGGTATTAGAGCAAGAGAGCGCGGAAGGCCGATGGAAACCCGTGGCCTATGCGTCTTGAGCAATGAGCGAGACAGAAAGTCGGTATGCTCAGATTGAAAAGGAAGCCTTATCTATCACCTGGGCCTGCGAGAAATTTACTCAATTTGTAAGCGGGCGAGACTTCATGATTCACACCGATCATAAGCCGCTGGTGCCAATTTTTGGTTCTAAACCAATAAGTGAGCTGTCGGCAAGGCTGCAAAGATTTAAAATGCGACTAATGAGGTTCCATTTAAAGTCGATCGATGAAGTGAACTACCCTATCAAAACAACAATTTCTTTAACATTAAATAAACTTAAAACACCTTAAAATAATACTTTTATCTATATTATCATCATCTAGTATTATTTAAAACGGTATTCAACACAACTTCATCAATTAATGTATTTTATACAAAGTAAATAGTCATATTGTTCTGTTCTAAATGCGCGTGTTGTATTTGACTCCAGTAGTATATCATGCTAGGCACAATCATAAAACTAAATATTATACAATAATCGATGTATAAATATTTGTAGCACTTGAGTAAGAAATGGTGAAGAAATGCAAAACGAACATAAATTCTCTATATATATATATGTATTTCATCGACATTAAGATAGTCAAAACCACAAATTAAGATTTTAATTCTACCTTTCTTGTAGCAAATAACCAGATGTTGACTTGGCAACATAGCACTGGTTTGTTATGATGGCAGTACTGAATGTCCTAAAGGATGTAGCAAGCTACCAGCGTCCACCTCGAACTTATATTATATACAATAAATAGTAGTTGCGTACATCTGCAGAATATGGCTGTGTATTACGACAAAGAAAGATTGGCTGATTGATTTGCAAGTGTTAACAGCGCCCGCATTGCAAACAATGAGCTTTTACGCTCTTTTTTCTTAGCGTCCCTCAAACGCCCCGCGTCTGTCTGCAGGAGTATTCATCTGAGCCGCCCCAAAGCCGTGGACTCGAGTGGCATGAGCGCAGCGTGTTCGCGTAGCATGCAAGAGGTACCCGGTTCGAGACCTGCCCTGTGCGTTTTTTTTCCTTTTGTTTTTTCCGGAAATAATAATTATTTATATCTTTATCCGTGATAGATTCAATTTTTGTAATCTTTTCGTGGAAGTTACTCTTTTCTTTTCTTTTTATATTTTATGTATATTTGCCACAGCCTCTGTTGGTAATCTCTTGGTAAGAACAGGTGGATTTGAAAGTGGTCTCATCTAGGCCTAATTTAGCAAATGTACCAAGGCCCAAAGCATGTCTTGCAATCTCCCGTGCACGCTCGTAGATTTATAGATGAAATGAAATAAATAAATAATATAAACAAATAAAATATAAATATAAATAAATGAACAATAAGTACGTTCACATAAATTGTCTACTAGTCTACAGCCTAATCTATTTGGTTTACAAATTAGAGCAGCAGATAACTAAATATTGATATGAATGTTGAGCCGCGAGCAGAATAGGCATTGAAGGTGTAGGCCACACCCACCCCTGTCTCTCGTCATCGACAGCCGACTACAGCGTGCGACGTCACGGCGCTGTTGCCGTAATTCTTGTAATCGCTCGGCCGTACGAGTTGAAGTTGGACCAAACATCTCAAATATCTCGAAAACGAACCCCGTTTGACCACATTTTCAAAAGCAAATAATGTTAGTCGTGAAATTATCTACATTTTGCACGTAAATTTGTTAATATTCATTAACAGGTCACGATGTTACGCAACGATATGCGATTGAAAGTGTAGGTTTTTGTTCATCTACAATGCATAAGATAGGGAATTCCAGCGCATTTCAAAACGCAATAGATAAAAAACTAGTACCGTTAGGCCCAAAAGGTTTTTTGCTATACTCACAAGCTCAATCTCATCTTGCAGTTCCTGGAATCTGAAGGATATCTATTACATGCGCAGTTATCATCGATCGACTTTAAGATAGAGCATGCACCAGGAAAAAGTTTCTATACTGCTGACACACTGTCTAGAGCCCTACACTCCGAGCCATGTTCAGAAGAAGATGTACTCTTGCAAGAAGATGTGGAAGTCTTTGTAACAGTGGTCAGCATACTCACACGCCTGGAAAAATC